>PVKS010046093.1:0-13473 GCA_004027875.1 Aplodontia rufa
TGCCAGGGTATAAGAGGAAACTAATCTTTTGGCTTCCGATGGAGAAGCATATCTGGGGTTCATGTATGGTAATAGGAGTCAGAGCCATAGGATTCACAGAGCCAAAAAAGCCAACCTCAGCCCTGTCAGCCCTGTGCGGGGAATTTTGGACCCAAGGGCCTGTACCTCTGGGGGCATTTAATCCTCCAGTGATTGCCTTTATAGGATAGGGCCTTGGTGGTGGTCCCTTGGTGCTTGGCCTGTGGACACTCCCGCAGGTAATGTCCCCCTTTTTCGCAATGGGCATAATTCCTTTTCATGGATTGGGGTCCATTCTATTTTTCTCCTATATTACCCTGGAAGTGTATTTCTTGTAGGGTCATAGCCAGCCAGTGCCTCAGCTTTTTAGTCTATGTTCCCTTTCTTTCCTCTCCTCCTGACCATTATTACAAAAGACAGAGGTTGCAAGCTAGGAGATGTTATCTAAAGACTGATCAGGGCCATGTGCCGATTATTGTAATTTCCTCCAAGTGTCTAGGGCCATCTGAGTGATAAATTTGTCATTTGAAATTATGTGGCCCTCTATGGACTCAGGGTCCATGATGTGTTCTCTCAATGGCTCCAACTTTCTCCAGGAAGCCTGTAGGGTTTTCCTGAGTCTATATTAGGTATTTAGTTACTATACAGACATCTCAAACATGAATCAAAACATTAAGAGAACTCCTTTCTAAATTAGGCTCTCATTTTACAAAAATACAGTTATCCCAGTGCAAAGTCAGGTTACTCACATCCAATTACAAAACATTAAATGACAAATATATACTTAAATTTGTCATTTCCATACAAACCTGAAAGACCATTGTTACAAGCAACTTTTAGTTTGGAAACATCAGCTTGATAAAATGCTGCCCTAAATTTTACACCTTAAAGAATTTATATGCTTGAAAGACATGAATAAATCTAACACACAAAGCCAGTATTATATAGATGTCCTTATATTAACTAAATTTAACTTGAATAAAAATTTAGGATTAATAGTGTGTTGTAACAATCTTAAGCTTGCATAGATTTTGCAAAAGCTTTAAAAATTCTAAGTTTAGGAAAGTGTTGACAATCAGAAATATTTTTTTTTTTTTTAAGAGAGGGGAGAGAAACAAAGAGAAACAACTTCAGTTTTTCACATGGCCTTAGTTGCTCCAACACTCAGTTGGGTACGTGGTGCTGGGGTTTGAACCCGGGTCCTCGTGCTTGCCAGGCAAGCGCCGAAACCTCTGAGCCACCGATCCAGCCCCAGAAATAGACTTATTTGGTGTATAACAATGAAACATTTATGTAGTTAACTCAAGTTTTGAAATACAATGTGTAAAAGAGCATGCTGGTTACCTTGTCTGTAACCTTACATAAATTCTTATTTTTATAAACTTAGAGAACATTTAAATAAGGCTCAGAAGAACATCGTTTTTAAATATAGTTCTATTTCAGTTATATCAGAGTGTCAGCTATATTGTAATAACTTACAGTTGCTCACTTAATGTTATGAAGCAAAACAGGTACAAGTTACAATTTAAGATTTAGTTTTTCTAAGTAATTAAGCTGAACACCTGATAAGAGCAGGTCAATGTTTTAAGAAATCCTTGTTATTTCAATACATAGAATTAGATTCTGGTTCATAACAGTATATTACTGTTTGAACTTAGGTGAAAGCTTAACTTTAAATTGTGCCAATTATATTCAACTTAACACAAGCTTCTGAGATTTACCTTCGAAAAACCTGACTTAGACATTATATTTCTTTATCCAGAAACCTTTCTTTCTTCATCCAGGAAGATTTCTTTCATTCCAATTTCCATATCAAAGTATATGTCCATGCCTATAACCTTTTATATTTCTTTCCTACTTGTTGACCCTTTCTTAAAATCTGCATTCTGATACAATCCTTATAAAACTTCCAGTGTTCTCAATTACTTTAAAAGGTGAGAAATACTATAATTCATACTATAAGTCAAAACAGTTAAAAAATACAAAATGAAATTGCCAAGAGGAAACATTACCAGTGACCAGACTGATTTAGAAGTGTAACCCATTAATGATAAAGCCTCTATGAATTTAAAGCAAATGTAAGCCAGGTTTAAAATGAACAATGCTTAAAACATAGCATTTGGTTAATTTGCCTGCCTTAGTTAGCTTGCCTGCTTTAAACTTTGTATTACAGACACAGGAAATCACCTTGATAAGTATAGCAATATTTTAAGAAATCTCAAAGAATTAGACTTCGACCTATCAGGATTTTTCCCAGTTGGTGATTTTTCCTAAGTTAACATTTAAATACAAGCCTTATATGCCATTTATAGTGCTTTAATTGATACATGTCCAGAGTGGACAGAGCACAGAGCAAGCTTCCAGAACACAAGTCACGCAGTGAAGCAACTTCGCTTGATTCACAGCTCCTGTTGTACACCAGATAACAGTAAACTCGCAGATTAACAGCTGTAAGGCAGACCCTGGGATGTGCCGGAAATTTCCTTGAATTTCATTGGCCCGGACCTTTATCGTGCTAACCAAGTAAGAACTACCCAAATATCCATACTAATGAGAAAACCCACAATTGGGCCTGGACCTCACAAAAAGGATAAAAACAGGTTTGCAACCAAGGAATCGGAGACATACTCCATAATGGTAGCATTTGTTTTGTTTTGTTTTTGAAAAGAGGGACAGTGAGAAACAGAAAGAGAAACAACTTTTAGTTTTTCACATGGCCTTCCTTGCTCCAACACTTTGTTGCGTACCTGGTGCTGGGGTTTGAACCCAGGTCCTTGCACTTGCCAGGCAAGTGCTGAAACCACTGAGCCACCCCTCCAGCCCCAATAGTAGCGTATTGACATTGGTCCTTATGCCCATTGCATGCCTCCTCTCCATCCCCTCGCAACCCGCTTAACCTGCCATCAAACCCAGCAACTCCGTGCCAGAGTCCGAAGCAGCTCGCTACGCGGAACCCAGCAACCTGGACTCCTCCTGGAGAGCACCTGATCTTGGCTCCAAGGTGAGTGCCTGCCTACCTGCCCAATTGATTCTTTGGCTCCCTGCAATTTGACCTCTGCTCCTGGAGAGTGCCTGACTTGCCCGACAACTCTGCATGCATTCGGCTAGGAACCATGGACATCACACCCTGCTGGTGAGAGGACTATGAGCTTATTCTTCCATACCTATTGCTTTAAGCTTATTGCATTAAGAATGGCCGATAAGTGGTGTGTAATTATTAGATTATACTATATGTTTGCCGTGACTAAGAATATAGGAGAGTAATTTATAGTGTGATATCCCTTGATAATTGATATTAATACCATTGAGTGCTGTATTAAAGATTAAAACAACTTGTCTCATTGCGTCTGTCACTGAACGTGACATCTCTGAGTGGTCACCTGCAGGTGTAGATATCAGCGCTGCCACTCAGGCCACATTCCCAATATACAGCTGAAACCTTTTGTACTCTTTATAGAATTACACCTATTAGAATTTTAAGTCTTCATACCCTTGCTGTCTTTTAGTGAAGACCCAGATCAAAGCAATCTTAAATTATCTTTATGGTTTCCAATCTATAAAAGCATTTAAACCCAAATGTATGTTACCTTTTAGAACTTATAACACTTAATAAACCCAAGTGTTACCTTATAGAAACTAAGTCAACTCCAATCTACTTAGCAGTTAATGTTTTAACATTTGATTGCAAATTTCAGATGTCTCCTCTAACATTTATAGAGATTAATCCCATTTGTTAAATCTACTTTACTCATTTTTTAATTGTTAATTGAGGCTATCCATGAAACCAGGATATTAGACAAATATAAACCATCTTTTTCCATTAAAAATAATCCTAGAAGTACTGAATAAAGCACTCTAAACATTTGTAGAAAACGCTCTAGTGATTGACCATCTAGAAAAACATGGGATATATTCTTAAACACGACTATGCTCTGTCTAAATGATTTAGATTGAACCTTTTTAAATGGTTAAGTCACGTGAACTAGAAATCATTTGGATCCTTTAATTTATGAGTGCTCATATTGAACACATAACATACAGGGGTACACACAAAAAAACCAACAGGGAACAGATTTTAAGAACATTGGAATACTTGACCTTTTGAATAAAGAGCAGTAAAAACCACAATTTAAAGAACTAGATAAAATAAGACTGAAAAATATCTGTAGGTGTACAAAATAGGTGAATTCACCAGTAAAACTGAGCTCAAGATCCAAAAAAATGAAACAGCCATATTTATTCTAGTAAAGGAGCATGAACACATCTTTAGAACCAGAATTAGAGTTAGCACAGGCATTGAAGGATTGAGATCAGAGGAAATCGGAAGTTTTGTTTTTTTTAAAGAAAAAAGAAAACCTATATGGAATCTTTCCAGTTTCCTTTTTTGTGTCCAAATGAAGAGAAGAGGAAAACTCCTTAGGAATTCTTGATATTCTTGGGTCTGCCCTATCAGGTTTATAAAGCTGAGTCCCTGTTACATTCTCTCCAAAGTACAAGAATCTAGGCCCCTTAAGCATCTTTAAAGGCTAGGAACCTGGAACAGCTGGCCTTTACCAGATCCTTTCCAAGGATCTCCTGTTAGATTCTCAGCATGCAGGAAGAGTAAATATAGCTCTTAGGCCTCACAGCCACTAGAATTTAAAAGAAGCATTTCAAGTCTTCTCTTGTCTCAAACTGGTTTAGGCATCAGCTCAGGTAGTTTGCATTTTAAAAGATGGCTATCAGGCAGATAACTAGCTGGTGCCTCCTTCCCTTTCACAAAGGAGCTAAGCTGCAAAATGATAGAATGAGGTTTTTCTTGGGCATTCCTGGGTTATGCAAGCTGGTGGTGAACCTGGCATAACAAGAGAACGAAGCTCCTGCCTGAATTAGTGGCAGTCCTTTTTCAGGGGGCTTCTGACGGTCAGCAATCCCGTCTCCTTTCCCCAAATCCTGCTCGATTTATTGCTGCCTTACCAGCAAGGATGTAAAGGTCTTTGTTTGCCACATGCCAAAAGCCTAGGGAATCCAGACTTAGTGGCATTACTGGTATTCCCTCCACCACTGTAATATTTAATGCCCCACAGTAGGAAAGCAGCCTAGAGTGGCCTGCAGTTGAGGCCTTATTCAGCATGGAAGATCTAAGGGAGGATATTTGCCAACTAGTTGTACCTTTAAGATTTGCCTTACACGATTCTCCTTTCTTTAGTTCTCATGCTCACAGGCCCATGATTCTATATTCCTCAATTTGAAGTGGCAAGCCTGTTAATGCTCTGGGTGAGAGCCCTACTAGAGAAGATAAATGATTTGGCTTTCTGAACTAGGAGACAGGAGAGGGGGTTTACTGAGACAAAACTTTCTCTGAAGAGGGAGAGACTGCTTGGGACAGACAGAGTAGAAACATTTCAGAAGAGGAAGAGACTATTTGGCTCACACTCTAGGGATTAGTGGGTCACCTCTTTCCCAAAGTCCTTAGATCAGACCAAGACTTCTTCTCAGGATCCGAGACTGAGTGAGGGCGCCCTCCACCATCGGACCACGTCAGTCAGAAACAAAGAGAAACAGATAGCAGTCAATGCCGGTACCCCTGGGGGCTGTCAGGGCCAGACTCTGGCAAGAGACCTTCTTGCAGCACTGGAGAGTCGCTGCAGTCAGCTGCCTTCAGTTGTCTCGAGCCTTCCTCTGTCCCCGCACCAGCTTTGCTCTGGAGGAATGAGCTTTGGAAGAAAAGTTTGGCTCATATGGAGGTGCACAGTTCTGGGGGGTTCGCTCAGCACCGTCCAATCGACTGGTCACTTGTAGGATACCCCTAAGGGCTGTCGGGAGAGGAGATCCGGGGAGAAGCCTTTGAGACCCACCAGGGAGTGGCCCTGGCCAGAATCTCTCAGTTGCTTCACTCCTTCCCTCAACTCCTCGCATCCAAAGTTAACCAGGATCAGAGGGCAACTGTCTACCAACGCCAGACACGCTCCGAGCCCATCCAGAAAGAGAAAGATGTAGAGCTGCGCTTGCAGGGAGCTCACCTCGGTGCGATCTTGTTCCCGACGGAACACCAAGGCAAGCGTAGTAGACGAATTTTATTACAGAAAGTAAAGCACCGGGAAAAGAGCAGACTTCCCCCAGAGTGGGGGAAGGGGACAGAGCCGATGAGCCAATGAGGCTGTCCCTTTTATTATGACTTCCGCTCCTGGATTGGTTACTGCTTCCTAGCACCTGTACCTAGGACATAGGTGTGGGGAATTCTGGTCCAGTCTTTGATCCATGCCTTAGGCGCCAATAGAAAGAATGTGGCTCCTTGCTTAGCAGCAGGGCGTGTCTGCACCTGGCTGATCTTGTCAGACCCTCATTAGCCTTGGGGGATGTCTTTGCCCTCTCAGGAAAGATGACCACCAGTTAATTTTTTCCTTATCAACCCACATTGTTTTGCCTACCCTGAACTGCCTAACTTTTTCTGCTCAGTCTGACATGCATGTTTTCTTAAAAGCACTCTAAACTTTTGCTATTCACCCATAGCACTGGGATCATCTGGAATTTTTGGTACAAATGCAGATCCCAAAATGATTCTTATGTGTAGTTAATACTGAGAAGTGGCTGATATGGATTATTCCAATTAGCAACGAATGATGAGAAGTACTAAATTAAATAAGTTGTTTTAGGTTTTCTTCCACTTGTCAACAGTATGATCTCTGACAATAACATTTAAATCTTTACACCTACTTTACAGAGTTGTACTCAGGTTCAGATGTGATCATTAATGGAGCAGAAATTTGGCACAGGTATTTGTTTCTTTGGGCAAATGCATATTTAAATGGAGACATAAGCAGTGAATTCCAAATTGACAACTCCTCCAAACTAAGTTGCTATAGAGTTGACTTGCATTATCACACAAATCTGTACGCAATGTAGAGCAATCAATCTGGTAAGGTGTAATCAGAACAGGTGGAATAGGGTTTAAAGTAAGTTTGATGAGACTAATTAAAAGCCTGGACAGTCTTAAGCAGAGGTTTGGGATTTGTGTAGATGAAGAAAGCAGAGTTTTAAGTTAGTTTTGAGGTTACAGAGTAGTGAAGAATGTAAATTTTTTGTCAGGTATACTTACGATGTACTGAGATAGGGATGGACAGTTCAGTCACTTGGGGGTCACTGATTCAGAAATGCCAAGGATTCACAGAAAGGATAAAGAGTGACCAAGTGATGTGGCACTGGGATTTACTGGAATCCAGTAAACATTTATTGAATGAAGAGTAACTATCACACTTAGCACAAGAGTTGTTTGCTGATAAAGAAAAAATTAAAGGTAACATGGTTGAGTTGTAAGAGAGAAATGGAAGGAAGTTGAAACAGATCATAAATCCCAAGAGCTCAGGACAGGATCGAGAGAGACACATTGCAGAGCAAGGAAGTTCAGAAGAAAAACTAAACAATCTTCAGTATTGATGCGGGTTTTTTGAGATGAGGCCGGATTCTCTGCTCCCGCTGGTGAATGGAGTCTGGGCTGCTACAGATTCCAGCAGCCAAAACAGCCCTCTTCTAGTGTTTGCAGCAATTCCCAGATAAAACTGGGAATTTGGACTGATTGCAAGTCCCTCAGGTCTCTGCAGCCCAAAAGTGTTAGCAGCTACCCAGCTAAGAACTGGGATTTCCATGGCACTTTGCAGCTCTTGGTGTGGAAACACAGCCTGGGAATTCAGTGCCGATCTTCTGGGTCCTTGTCTTGCGAATTTGAAGAATAAAATCCATGGACAACCATGGAAGGAGGAGAAAAGGAGTAGGATTTATTTAGGAAGAAGAGCAGAGACTCCGCAAAGCGGAGGGGCACCTGGAAGCAGGATACTGTCTAATGGAGGTTAGGCCAGAGGTTACATAGATCTGGGGTATGAGCATAATTAATTAACATTTGTGCAGAGCAGGCATTGAGAAATGCATCAACTCCATTGGTTAAAATCTATGTAAAACAGGCATTGAAACTGGTCAAGAGCACCACTGGTTAAAACAAAAGGTGACAAATACTTCCTAGTACCCCCTGTGACCACCCCCATCTGTTAGCTGGGTTGAGGGTGAGACTCAAGGTCTTTTTGCATTTGAAGGCCCTGAGCATGCCCTGTCAATCACTCTCTGCCTCTACCAGCTAGCTCTTTGATGGGGGCCCCCTGTCCTGAGTACACAGCCATTTCACTGTCTCTCCTAATCTGTCTCAGAATTTCCATAGCAAATTCATGCTCATCAGGACACATATGCTGTTAGCACCACACATTCAACAGCAACCCCCAAAATCACTATAGCATTTCCTACAATTATTACCCTATTCTGTATTATGCCTTCACCATCCAAAATAACAGAACTCACATTTGAGTCTCCAGAAAGTGTCAAAATCCTTCTAATGACCGGTTCTACTTATATCACCTCCTTGTTGATTTACCAATTGCACTTTCTATGTAGACTTGTGTTTTTCTTTTTTATAACTCTTTTGAAGTAAAGGCTGAATGAAAGACAGAGTCTCTTTTACAAGTAGAAAGTCCCAATTCTAGAGGACACAAAATAATACCACTTACATTATACCCCAAATATTCTGAGAACTGTTCTTTATTGTCTACTCCAGCTTCTGAGAAGTATCATCACATCGGTGCTGTAATGATGCTCTAAATGCTTTAGACACCTTCTCAAAAGTGTCACCTGATAAATGCATTCTTTCCACCAGATGTGCCTCTTTCTCAGCAGCAGTTATAGATGCTATTTTTAACCGGAGCTGAGTTTTATCTTTCTATAGCAGGGCTGTTGCTTCAGTTCCTTTGATTTTACTTTGCTTCCATTTAAAAAAAAAAAATAAGACTCATTTCAAAAAATTTCCAAAGATGCCTTTAGCAAATTTCAATGATATTTCTTGTAGTCACCTAAATAGAACAGGCCAAAGAATGTAGCCTTTAGACATTCTCTTAAAGGTTAGTATTTGATTTGGGGAAAACAATCTGAACTGTAGTGATTTAAAGTGAAAAATACCCAAACCTTCCAAGGATTGACTGTTTTTATTTTAAAAGGCAGGAAATAAGTGCTAAAAAGGCCATGGGAAAAGAAATTTGTAGATACAAAGTTTCTAGCATAAATGAAATTTATATCCTGCTGCAAATGTATGCTACTGTTAAAATAATTCTTTTGATCTATCTCATCCCATAAGAATCTGTGACAGAGGTTAAAAGGAGATAAAGAGGACAGTATCTATTTTTCCTCTTTAGACTCACTGTCCAGTGTTCCCTACCCTACTGTGTGCTTGGGCTGTTAGAGAGCATCTTTGGAGGTTTCCTTGTCCTTTGACTTACAGTTGGATTTGGTCAATGGGTGTCATCAGCTGGGGATATGAGGGCATTTACTATCCAGGCCCTTTTCCTACTAGGTTGCCTGTGAATGACTATATCTTCTTAGAGAAGGCCACAAGTTCTTTTGGGCAGTTTCATCTTAGAGATACTCTCTTTGTATTCTGATGCCTGGTTCCTTCTTTGCTCCTTCTGGTATAGGGATAACAACTCCCATGGTTCCTGGCACCTGGATGTTGTACCATTTTTATTGGTTCACTTTAATTCTGCATACAATTTTAAACTTACTTACTTTTTTACTTTTTACTTACAATTTTAAACTTACTTACAATTTTAAACTTACTTTTTCTTTTTTCTTCTGGAGTCTTGAATAATATAGAAAGGTTTAATTTTATTTATTCACTCATTCACTCATTCATTTATTCCTTTGTTGATTATGCAGCAAACACTGAATATCTACTATGTGTTATGTGCTGCTCTGGTTCTTAGGAATGCAAACACTGAACAAAAAGAAAGAAATCTCTGACTTTATGGAACTTAGGTCTAGTTGGAGGAGACATAAACTATGTAAAACAAGTACTAAATCATGGTACTGTTGGTTTTCCATATTTATGGGTTCTGTATCCATGCAGTTAATGAACAACAGATCAAAACTGCAAGAAAAAAAATCACATCTGTACTGAACATGTATAGCTTTTTTTCTTGTCATGATTCATTTTTAACAAGATTTTATTATTTATTATAGTTTAACATATTGAAGGGATTTGTTGTTACACTTCCATACATGCACACAACATACATTCTCTCTTTACCCTCCCTTTCCATTCCCACTGACCCATAGGCTGCAAGCTTGCCCCAGTTCAATTGGTAATCTGTATCTGATGAGTCTATTGTCTAAACTTACTGTTCGGTTACTCTTTCCCATTTTATTCTAGCTTCCATCTATGAGAGAAAACATTTAGTCCTTGAGTTTTTGGGTTTGGCTAATTTCACTCAGCATGAATTTTTCCATCCCCAACCATTTACCAGCAAAAGCCATGATTTCATATTTTTTTTAAATGGCTGAGTAGAATTCCATGGTTGGGGTCTGTGTGTGGGTGTGTGTGTATGTGTGTGTGTGTGTGTGTGTTTGTGTGTGTGTATCTCATATCACAGTTTCTTGATCCATTCATCCAATGATGGACATCTGGGTTGATTCCATAATTTAGCTATTGTGAATTGTGCTGATATAAACATTGATATAGCTGTATCGCTGTAGTATGCCAAATTTATATCTTCTGGGAAAATACCCAGGAGTGGGATGGCTGGGTCATATGGTGGTTCCATTCCTAATTGTCATAATTCTTTAAGCAATATAGTGCAACAACTATTTCATAGTAGTTATATTTTATGATGTAATATTAGTAATCTAGAGATTAAAGTACACAGGAAGACCTGCACAGGTCCTATACAAATATTGTACAATTAAAAAAAAGGGATCAAGAATCTGTAGATGTTAGTATCCATGAGGGTCCTGGCCCAGTCTCCTATAGTTACCAAGGGATTCTTGTATGTTAGAAAGTGAAAAGTGTTATAAAAATAGAATAAAGGAGGAAAGGGATATGGGATATATCATCTCACTGAGATAGCACTTGTTAAAAATCTGTGGGAGATGTGAGAAAACAATGAAGTAGTTATTTAGGAGAAAGCTTTGCAGGCTGAGAATTTTTAACAGCAAAACCTGTAGCAAAGGAATGCATGGATCTTTGAGAATAGTGTGGCTAGAAGAAAATGCAGAGCTGAGGATTCTCAGAGATGAATTCGGAGAGCTACAGGGTTTGTCAAGATGTACCAGGCAAATTGGTCATTCAACGGACTTTGGTTTCTACCCTGAGTAGTCAGGAAGCCACTAGAAGGGACAGAGTAGATGAATAATATGATGAAACTTTTATTTTAAAAGGACTACTATGGCTGTTGTATTAACAACTGGCAATAAGAAACTAAAATATGGAATGAGGAAAAACAATGATGAAGTGATGGCAATGGCCAAGGGGAGAGAAATGGTGGCTTGGGGTAGGGAAGAGGCAGAGAAGATGAGAAGTAATCAGATTTTTTCATATACTTTGAAAAAAAGCACTTGATGAGCACATTATAGTGACACAGCAATATCTATGTTCATAGCAGCTCAATTTACTATTGCTAGATAAGGAAACAACCCAGATGTCCCTCACTGGATGAATGGATTCAAAAACTGTGGTACATATATACCATGGAATTTTACACAGCAATTAGAAAAAAATGATATTGCAGCCTTTGAAGGTAAATGGATGGCTATGGAAGAAATTATGCTGAGTAAAATCAGCTTAACCCAGAGAACCAAGGGTCGATTGTCTCCACTCATCTGTGGAGGTTGGAACTAGACCCTGGCCATTCAGAAAGGTGGTTTATTATCATGTGTTAAATCCAGATAAGGTGTAATGTTATACAGCCTAATACTTTTTTTTAGAGATATTGTGGGTAAGGGAATGGAGGGAGATGGGTGGGAAATTGGGGGGGGGCACTCCTGGGGGTAAATCTAGTATCCAGAGACTATACACATTTTAGATTATTTTGTTAAAATTTGTATGGTTGTTCAAAAATAAAAATTAATACCAAAAAGCACTTGATGAATTTACTGAGTGATTGGCTATAATATATGAAAGAGCATAGTCTAGGATTAAATCCAGGACTTGACCAAGAAAAAGAAAGACAGAGTAGCCATTGACAGAGGTGAGAGAAATTATAGAAGGAGGTGATTTGGGGATGAAAGACTAGATTTTAGGCTTCAGAAGTTTGAGTTGTCTGTTGGACAGTCAAATACGGTTGTTGCAAAGCAGTTTCATACATGAGTCTAAAGTGCAAAAGAAAGCGTTGGGTTAGCAATATAAATTTGGTGACCATTACCTTTTACCTTTGGGGTCAAAATTTGCATGAATTTATCGGAGAGAGAAGCATCAATAGAGAAGAGAAAAGATGAGGTCAATGGAATGAGTCTTAGGATACTCCAACAACATGACATCATGAAGATGGCTGAACAAATTGGAAGAGAAGATTAAGACAGTGGCCAATGAGGAAGAAAGATATCCAGGACCTACAGCACTGGAAGCCAAGTAAATAAAGTGTTTCAAGAAAAGAGAGGATGATTACCTGTTTCAAATGCTCCTCACAGTACAAGGTGAGCATTTGGAATTACCTGTTGTGGGGCTGGAGTGATGGCTCAGTCGTTATGGTGCTTGCCTGGCAGACATGAGGATGTGAGTTCAAACCCTGGCATCATGTACACAGTGAAGTGTTAGAGCAACAAAAGCACAGGGAAAACTAAAAAACTAATTGTCTGGGGGTTTAGTAACATTACTATTTCATTAATGACATTCAAAAACTGTAGTTTGTATGGAGTGGACTCAAGAAACATGAAGGGAAGAAGCAAGGAAAGAATATAGACAAGATTTTTGAGGACCTTTGCCTGAAAGCATAGCAAAAAATGGGGCAGTGACTGGATGATGAAATAGTGTCAGGAGGGAAAAATCTCCCCATCAAATTTGTGTAGACATGGGGAAGATATAGTAGACAGGCAAAATGGTATGCATGGAGTGAAATCAGAGTTTCTAGAGTACCGTTCCTGAGGAAAGGGTTGAATAATGCTTTAATTGTACGGAAAATGGGCCCTTGACATGAGTGTAAATGGTATGAATAATAATGGGCATAAAACCAGGTAGTGGATCAGCGAGGGGTGGGAGTGTGTGGAAATTCTATTCTTTTTTTTTTAATTTTTTATTTTTGAGCAACCATACAAGTTTTTAACAAAATAATATAAAATGTGTATATATTCTGGATATTGCAGTTACCCCCAGGAGTGCCCCCCGCAATTACCCTCCCTTATCCCACCCTTCCTCTTCCCACTATATCTCTAAAAAAGTATTAGGTTGTAAAACATTACATCTTATCTGGATTTAACACATGCTAATAGACCAACTTTCTCACTGTCCAGGGTCTAGTCCCCACCTCCACAGATGAGTGGAGACAATCGACCCTTAGTTCTCTGGGTTAAGCTGATTTTACTCAGCATGATTTCTTCCATAGCCATCCATTTACCTTCAAAGGCTGCAATATCATTGTTTCTAATTGCTGTGTAATATTCCATGGTATAAAT
>PVKS010046094.1:0-13471 GCA_004027875.1 Aplodontia rufa
ATGGCAAGGTAAGCAAGCTATAGAGTATCTAAGTAAGTTGCAGAAGTTTTGTGAAAGATAAATCTCAAATGTATGTGTGTGATAACGTTGACTGTAATTAGCACAGCCAGCTATTTAAGGCTTATCCTAAGGTCCAATGTTAATGTACTGGTATAAATCAGAATCTAAGTATTTATGTGTTAAGGTTACAAGAGTTTCTTAAAACATTGACCTGCTATTATCTATGAAGGTAATTTTCTTGTGTCTGTTAAGTTTTATTACTTAGGAAGCTAACTCTTAAGGAAATTAGAGTGTTTGTATCTGTTTTAGTGTCTTTTAAATTATTACTTCATAATTGATTACATAAATAACTTATTTCAAGTTACTGCAATATAGTTAGCATCCTAAAAATTTATATGATCAGAAATATATATATTTCTGAAGACCATGTTAATATGGGCCTTATCTAAACATTATGTAAAAGTTTATATAAGTTTAATGACAAGGTGGCCAATGCATGCTTTCTCTTGTACTCTCTAAAAGACCATATGGCCATTTAAAGACTTGCATTATCTCTGTTTACTTTGACTAAGTCAATTACTGATCTTTAACACTGTTTCTTAACAGTGTAAGATTTAAAATTATCCTTTTATCTCTGTCAGTGTTGCTAGCCCACACCTGTGGTTATTGTTACCTTACACTACAGATTCCAAATTTAAAATTTAAATTTAGTTAATATAAGGATTTCTTGCAATAGTGACTCTAACCATTACTGGCTTCTCTGTATACTAGATGCATTCATGCTTTTCCAAGTATACAAATCCATTAAAATGTAAATCTTAGGAGGACATTTTATCAAGATAGTACTTTCAAAGCTATTGTCTCCTTCAGATTTATATAAAAATGGCTAGTTTGATTAGTATTTATATCATTTAATGTTTTGTGACCAGATATAGGTAACTGGTTATCAATAAGTTAGATATGAAATTTTATGCTACTTTTTTAGACTAAAATGAAAATCTACATGCATTTTTAAAAGGTGATAGGGAGAGTTTAAATTTTTAAGTTAAGAGTTCTCTTGGTCTTTCTATTTGATTTGCCTTGCACATATAATGTTGTGTTATGTTAACTGATACTCAGATAAACTAAAAAAATAATATATAAAAACTTTATAGAATGATATTTTGAAGACACAAAGATCAGCTCCAGAGAGAAAATGCTTTACCTAAGATTTGTCAATAGTTCCTCCTCACCTGAAATAAGACTCAGTCTCCTACCTTTCTCCATGTTAGTATGGTTCTAAAGTAAGCTAAAAGTAAACTTATTTACAGTTAAGTTCAAAGGATGGGTTCTTATTTTAAAGATTACTGTGATTACAAAATAAGCTGGGGACATAATATAACTAAGCAAAGGTATGAAATTAAAGAGATTATTTTTCCTAGCTCATGGCTATTATACAAACTAAGTGTATTTTTGCTTTTTGCTAATTTAACTCTGTATAAATTTTTACTTGTAAAACTTTACAACTGTTGTCAGGGGTCTTTACAAAAGTACAGTTTTTGTAATAACCTGAGTTAATTTGAGATTATAGACCATCATGTATAGGACAGACAGGATAAAAGACTGACTTCCAGTACTGATATTAACATCAATTAAATAAAAGGGATAATAACTATGAAATTATAGACATTAGAGTTAAAACCTAGTACAACTACTTCAGGAATTGAACATCTAGGCCTGCTAGATGTTTAAAACCAAAACATGGAAACTAAAGTTAAAAAACAAAAGAGCCAAAGAAAGGTCAATATTTTGACATTTGTCCTTTAGAGTCAGTCAGGACTTGGGAGACAATGGGAATTCTCTAAGGACTTTGCCACTCTGGGACACCTGATTTCCTGACCAGGGAGGTCAAGAGACTCTAGAGAGCAGGAAATTGGCCAGTGCACATGCTGCAGAAGGAGAGTCACTGGAGAGGGAGATGTCCCTGATGCATCGCCGAAAAGCATCATGTGGTTAGTAGGACCTTGACCCATCCTGGAAGATGGCACTGACAGAGGAAAGCTAGAGGAGCTAAGAAGCTTCTCACAAGTCTCAAAAGTGAGCCCCTGAGAAATATCTACTGATTCTTTAATAGTAAATTGGAACCAGGTCAATTTTGACCAACTTAGTCTGAAATACCTGGCAGGAGAGCACAACCAAAGCAAAGCCTTACATAAACATTTAAACAAAGGACAGTGTTTCTTTGGATATAACTTAAGATGTATGTTTTTGTCAGCCTCACATGTAATAAGTAAGCTAAGGGGAGACCCATCAGTTAGGTGAGCTTAATCTGTCTCAGCAACTCCAGGGTTTAGGAAAAGCCTTGCACCAGATTTCCCAGGACACCCTGGAAAGAGCACAACCCCCCATCTCACTTGGAAACCAGGCACACCCAAATCAGTCTGAAGATTCTGTACGGGTTAGAACATGAGAAAGAATCCCCTCCCACCCACCTGGGATGGTTGTCATATTAAATACTCCCACTGCTATCAAAGTTACAGAAATCAGCTCTTAGATACAACATCCCCACTTAAAACAGGCAATTGCTGCTAAGGAGTCCCCTGAATGGACAGTTAAATCAGACCCCAGAGACTCATTCGTTGAACTCCAGAGCAAGTCACACAGCAGCCCTGCTTCAGTCATCATATGACCAGAGTCTGAGGACATCACAGCCCTGCTCCAGTCACAAACCTGGAAGCTGACTGGTGAACCCATGGCAGAAGCTTGAGGAATTTGAAGGAGGACACTGGAGAGCTGTGATCATAATGCCACACTGTTTTCTTGGGACTGATGATAATGCCAACCTCGCTGTTTTCCACAGGGTCAGCCACAGTAGCTTAGACAACTGGAGCCAATAGGAGAGCCTCGCTTTGCCACAGCTTGTATAGGCATAATGGTATGATTTGTGTAGAAGTTTTTTCTTTCTTTCTTTCTTTCTTTTTTTTTGTTTGTTTTTAATAATCAGTGTCATACTTGGTTGAACCCTTCATCTCCTTAACTCTTCTAACCCTAGATAACCAGCAGCTGTTGGCTCTGTTTATCTTTAGATCCCGTCCAGTATAAAGCAATGTTATTAGTCTAAGTCTGGTTAAGACCTCTGACTCAGTTATAAATAATGTAAAGCTGTCACAAAGAGCTTCTTATTTTGCAATCTCCCAAAAATGCAATTAGTAGGCAGCCTAACTGTAGATCAGTGCAGCAAGGCTCATGACTATGAAATATCTAAGGATTGTAAACCAGCTCAACCCTAGTGTCATGCAAATCCAGGGGCTTTCCTTGTATGTGAAACAAATGCTTAGCAATGCCTACAGGCCAACTGAGCAGGTACTTGTGCCCTGGCCATCCTCACCCCACAGGACATAGTTCCTGACAATCAGATTCTTACCATACCCCTAACAGTACATATGCAAACTGAAAGAGCCTTTCAGTCATACCTTTGCTGGTGGCTTTAGAAATAACAGCTAGGATGGGTACTGAAATGGGAGGAATAGTTTCATCAGCTTCTCTCTATCACCACTTATTTGGGGATTTGGCAGATGACATAATATGAGTGGCCAAATTGATAGAGGCCATCAAGACCAGCTAGATTCGCCAGCAATGGTTTTACAAAACCAGAGGGGATTAGATTCTGTTACTGCTGAAAAAGGGGGACTCTGCCTCTTCCTAAATGAGGATTGCTGCTTCTATGCAAACTAATCATGAGCTGAAAGAGCAGATTGGGTGGAGGAGGTTAGAATTCGCTGAGGAATGGAGCTCCTGGAACAGTATCTGGAGTTGGGCACCTTGGCTACTCCCTCTAGAAGACCCCTTCTTATGATTTTTCTGGTCCTTGCATTCTTTTTGTTGTTGTTGTTGTTTTAAAGAAAGAGGGAGAGAAAGAGAAAGATAGAATCATTTATTTATTTATTTTTCCATGTAGCCTTTATTTCTCCAATATTTAGTTATGTATGTGGTACTGGGCTGAACCCAGGTCCTCACACATGCCAGGCAAGCTCTCTAACCGCTAAGCCACCACTCCACCCTAGTCCTTCCATTCTTAATGTGCCAACTTGGTTTGTTTCCTCCCACCTCCAGGCCAGAAAGCTTCAAATGGCCCTTCAGAGTTACCAGTGGGTTAGCTTATAAGATGTGAATGGAGATGATGCCTCTTAAAAGAATTTAAAAGGGCATCAAAGGCGTGAAATGTAGTGGAGAAGCAAGGGTTAACTAAGTCTGAGCCTGGCTTGGTAAGGTGAGGGTTAAATGAATCTGCACTAAGACTGAGTTGCAACCCCCCAACCCCTTTACTCAGCTCTATGAAAATTTTTTTGGCTTTTGGTGTTATTTTTTTTAAGGTGCCAGGCCATAAAGGCCATTTCCCTTGGTAACCTAACCTTTTTTATTGCTTTCTGCTCCTACAAATCATGCTTCCCACCAAGACCCTTCACACAAGCCCCAATTACTTGAGACACCTGCATTTTGTACATGTTCTATGTCACATAAACTAAGAATACTTGTAACAAAGAACTGAGATCATGTGAGAGTGCTCATAAATAGCATGTAAAGTTGAGATTCTGGGCTCAGAGTTTTACAGTGAAACTCCTTTGGACCCTCTACTGTAATAAAACCTGAATTCTCCCATTTCTCAGACTACTATTTGATGTTTCCCGACCAGCCTTTTTGCTGCGAGGGATAGCCCATATCCTGACCATGATATTTTTTCTTCAGGAAGATATGTTTAGCCACAGATTTTTCTCACATCTATCAGGGATCATCTCCTCCCCAGCCCATACTGGAGGGAAAATGATAAACAGGACTTGACATGGAACAGCCTGTAATTTGGACTGGACTGATTGTGCTGCACAACTTGTGTGTGTAAGTGTGTGCATATGAGCCAGACTTAACTGGACATATTCCCAAATACTTCTCAGAGCCACAGACCAGATTCTTTCCTGCAGTGGTGGTGGCAGAAGTGGCTACCTGAAGGGAATGGATGTGTTTTCACTGTCAAGAAACACAGGACAGATTTAAGTATGAAATGGGAAAGAAGTTTTGGCCTTAAGAGGTAGGCATGTGCTTCCTCCTTGAAAGAAGGAGAGACTTGGGACCAGACCATGAGGTGAGAATGCCTACAGCATCCAGTGAAGAATGAGATAGCTTTTCCCACATGGAGAACCTACCATTGAAGGACCAATGCAAGCTGGAATTCACCCTCCATGCTATGCTTCTGTTTTAATTCAAAATGTCAAGAAATTCTAGTTGTTTCAAAAGTTACAGCCTGGGGCTAGAGAGTGGCTCAGTGATAGATCACTTGCCTGGCATGCATGAGTCCCTGGGTTCGAACCCCAGCACCACATATATAACTAAGTGTTGGAAAAACAAAAACAGATGAAAATAAAAAAATAAATAAATCCCCCCACCTCTCTCTTTCTTTCTCCCTCCCAAAAAAGAAAAGGTCACAGCCTGTTCTTAGTTGTGCTGGGGCAATGTGGGCACATAGTCTTTCTATATACCAAGGCCGAAGAGGGTATTTATTGTCAATGGTCAAATAAAAAAGTCAACAAAAAGTCCATCCTGGAAAGTTATCTGAATTTTGTGCCTTTATTTTACAGATGAAACAACAGACTTGGAAAATTAAAATTATTTGTCAACGATATACCACTAGCAGTATATGTAAGAGATGAAATCTGTTGAAAAGTTGATAAAAACAGGCATGATGAGAATGGCATTTCGAATATCATCACCTTAAGGCTGGTTTAAGCATTATGGAGGGAAATGAGCCACCTTTAAAGTGTAAGTAATGAACTTTCACATGAAATGTTAAATTATTTTAGAATATCTTATAAAATAAGGTATTTTATAAGTTTATATTAAACTTTTTAAAAATTGCAAGGGGGAAAAAAGAAACAACATACATGTTTGTATTCTGTCTAGGTCTCCATATACTTCCTTACAGGTTTATAAAATATTCCATGCATTTTTAATTATCTTAACTCAATTATTTATCTGACCGCTATTGTACAAAGCAAAATGTCAGTTCTGCTGTTCTCTGGTCCTGCATCTCTGCACTGATTGGACCTTAGATCTCAGTTCTGCTCAAACCTTCTCCCCAGAAAAATGGGGAAACATCAACCCTGTAGAGCAAGCTAAAGACATCTTAACTTCCCTCTGAAGAAACTCCAAACAACATAAACACATCAGATTAAACACAATCTCAGCGTGTCTCCCCACTTGACTTCCTGTTATAAACCACTTTCAAATATGGAAAACGCCTGCTGTAGGTCCAGTCCCCATATTATACTTGCCATGAAGACAGTATAAAGGAGTATTTTGTGTGAAATCAATTAAGGCAGTCCTGTTATCTACATTTACGTTTGCAAATGTTACAAAAGCATATGCTCACAGGCACTTCTAGAGTCCCTTACAAGGACTAGGAAGCATATGGTCACTAGGAGCAGGAGGTCTCCATCCTTGTACTTTATATTTTGTTTTACTGAAAGCTATACCCCTGAACATTCTTCCTCACTCAAAGCTGAGAACTCTTCATGGACATGGACAGGGCAGTGTGGCTCAGTGCAACCATAGAACTCATGAGTGAATCTCTTTCAGAGCAAAAGATTATTTCTGCACTTCATTGATTTGAGCTAAAAGTCAGAAATGGATTTAAACAATAGTAATATGCTTATATCATTATATCAAAGAATAACAAATAGTTAATTTGCCCATGGTAATGTTTCCCTATGTTTACGATATTTTAAATATTTCAACATATATTTTCATAAAAGACTATGGCTATTAACTAGATTCACTGTCACCAGAAAAAAAAATCCAGATAATGCATGTAAATATGGATTAGTGAAAAGACCCATCATCACACTTATTTACATAGAACAAAACCTGCATTTACCTACAGCATGTTGAGTCAATATTTAAGCAGACACAGCAGGAACTAAACCCACCCGCATGTAAAAAAGTGTCATTATGCATATACTAGGTACCTCTTTAACAAGACAAAGATTAGGCAAGTGGAAATGAAAACCAGGTGCACTACTTTAGCTTTATAAATATGTCATTCAACTTACCTTTAGGCTTAAAAGCTATTCATCTTTATTATATCACAGAATTAGAAAATTATGTTATGACTCAGTCACTAATGATAAAAGTTAAAATATTATTGTAGTAGTTATGGAAAAATAAATAATAAAATGATTAATTATAAAAATGTATATCTTAATGATTATCATTGAAAAAAGTTTAATTGGTAAGAAAAGTTGTTTATTTGCCTATTGATGTTTTATACTATTTTAAAATTTTGTTTCAAATGAAAGATACAGAAATTAATGAAAATGAGAATAGTTATAAATAAAGACACACAATAAACATTTTAATTTTTGTTTAAGTGATAACCAATAATGAGCTGGTTAAACCAAATCAATAATTATATTATATGGGCTTGCCTTATAAAAGGGAATATATATTAATGCATATAAAATCAGATATAAAAGTGAATATTAGAATGGGAAAATTATTATATACTTTGAAAAATTAACAAATATCATAGGTATAACATTACAGATCAGTAATGTGCTAGTTAAACCTGAGAGAAAAGTCACAATTCCACTTTACTGGGAGAATGATAAATCAGCTGTCATACTCCTTGTTGAACACAGAACAGTTAGTGTTCTGAACCCACATTACATGACACAAGAAACCTGCTTTTTCCAATCGAACAGTGGTCATGATGTGTCTGGATGATTTTCTGTGGAAAAGCTGGCTTGAGAAGGAATTCCACAGGAATCAGCCTTGGCGTTCACAATCTATTCCATTTTAAAGCAAAGATTTGTTCTTTTCTTTTTTTTTTTAATTTTTTATTTTTGAACAACCTTACAAGATTTTAACAAAATAATATAAAATGTGTTCTTTTCTTAAACAATCAAAAAAATGCTATCAGCATATCTCATTCAACTAACACTAACTAGGTCTCACAAACCTATTTGAAATTAAAATTAACCTTAAAAATAATCACACAAATGTTTTGATCAAAGGAATTTTAAGTTGACCCATCACTGATTTTTTATTTTGGCTCAGATTTTCACTGGAATTAATTAATGGTAAATTTGAAAAGTATAAGTCCCATAGGTAGGTGACCAAGGATCTTTTTTTTTTTATCACCAGTCCCAACATGTTAAAACGTCAGTTGTATTGCATTAAAATTATTTATTATAAATTTTTCTGAGGACAAGGATCTTTATCAGTAATCTCTAATTCAAGAATCAATGTCAGAATCTATGAAAAATGCTTTTAAATGGAGGTGGTTCACAGTGTTCATCAGATTCTCAAGAGTCTGTGGCCATATCTATAACTGTAAAGAGGTACCCATGCCTATTGACATTACTGTCACCTTCAAATTAAAGAAAAGCTAAATCTATGAACATTGTTGAAGCCCAGGAAGACCTCATTTGAGTGTCTGTCTCCAAAGGAGTTTTTATACCGATAAGTTAATTTTACGTGTAGTTATTACTTGTTTCATTCAAGATCTATTTCCCTTCACTGTAAACTAGATAGGTTTCACACACACACAAAAAAAAATTAATGAAGTATACAGAAATCTTATTCTTAGTATTTTTGAAAAGTGCTAAAAATGTAATACTATGTCTTTTTCCTTTATTTCCAAATAATTGTGTGACAAAGGTATCATTTTTGTTCAAAGCAAATAAAAAAGTGGTTCACTCATTTTTAAAAAAACTTAATATAAGAGGCTTCTTTTAAAACTAAGAAATGGACACTGCTTTTGTTTCATGCAGTGTGTCGGCTTATGCTAGAGAGGAGCCTGCATGAATACATGGTCCATCCTCATTTGGTCCACCCAACATTTCATCCTGTTCTCAACCAGTGCTGAAAATGCCTTTTAATTTGCTTTTCAGCCCCCTTTTGAAATCCTAACTGTTGGTGTCCAATAATTTTAAAACTGTTAAAAGTTATGAGAAACCACCAATATCTGTAGGCAGGATATGATTCCCAGAAATTCATTTTCACAAGGAAAACTTCTGGTGCTACACTTTAATTTCCCTGACTGAGAAGGGTAGCCCCCTTCATTTTTGTTGCTGTGTTTTGTTTTCCGTTGTTAGCTACACCGTCTTTATGTCTGTGTTTGGCCTCCAAGTAATTTGCAGAGGATCTAGAATTATAATATATTTAGCTTCTTAAGAAGACTCTCTCTATCTTTTTCTTTTTCTGGAAAAAAAAGATAAAAGAATATAAGATTGTGTATTTTATCAATAATTCCAGAATTTGATTTTGCAATTAAATCATAATGTCCTAAATTCAGAATAAAAAGATAGGATACCTTTTTATTTATGAACATTACAATAGCCTTTGAGGCCTAGCAGTTGGTTTGGTTTTCCAGCTACCCGTTTTCAGAATAAGGCATAATTCATTTGAGATTAAAAACAAAACCAAAGCTTCTAAAGAAGTTATTGACCATATTATAAATTTTAAAACGTTACCTTAGCAAACAGAGAAACATCTACGGGAAAATAATAAAGATTCTAAGGTATTTAACAATAACAGAACTATTTAAAGACAGTTTGGAAGTTTACATTTTGATGGTAATTTTGTCCTTCATAAAATAAACTATTTTGACCAAGGAGAAACTACTAAAAAGCAGTTTTATTGGGAGGGTAAAAACCATTATCATATTGAGCATTGTATTATTTTAATATTGTAAAATTTTCTGAACTCAGCAATGTAAAAGACCTGATTTAAACCATTTGGAATAACCAAGGCATTTTATAACTGCTCTGTAATTACTTTTTTTAAATTCACAATCTCACTGCTTAAAGTGGGTAGAAGATATATGGATGGCTTAATTCTGTAAATTCCTAAAACATCCTCAGCAAAACACACAGATACAAACACACACACACACACACACACACTCTAAAAAATATTAAAAAGCAAAGCATAATAGTAAAATTAAAGAGCTTCTATTAGGATTGATTTTACAAATGATATTAAAAGTTCATCTTCCCTCAAGTAAATATAATGACTTTTATTTACATAAATAGAATTATTTATCTTTCTGATTAGGAAGCTCCTGTATCTCTCAATGTAATATAACACCAAAAAAATTAATAAATAAATAAACCAAAACAATAAAGAAAACAAATGCAGTCAGACCTGGAGATGTGACTCAGTGGTACAGAATTTGACTAGCATAAACAAGGCCCTGAATTTGATCTCCAGCACTGCAAAAAAAAAGTAAAAAAATGAAAATAAAAATAAAAGTTAAAAAAAAATAAAGTGGCAGATGTAGAAGGTGATTCTCAGAAAAGAAAATTAAGTGTGTAAGATGTCTACAAAACTTCAATCACATTTGTAATAAAAATGCAAACAGAAATTAAATACCATTTCCATGTCAAATTAGAAAACATGTTTAAAAGATTAAGCAAAGTGGTGCTAGATACACAGCAAAACAGGAACTCTCATATTCTGTTGGTGGGATATAAACAGCTACAATTTCTCTGAAACAATATATATATATATATATATATTGATAAATCTAGTTCTAGAATCAGAGTTTCTATATTGTATATATATATTGTATTAGGAATGTTATATACTTTGATTCACTCCTACATCCCATTTTAAGTAAATAATCAGAAATACAATAATAAAAATATTTGTGTGCAAATATTTTCTATTTATTATCAATTATATTATTAAAAATTAGCAACAACTCAAATAGCTAACAAATTCAGAATATGAAATGTGTAATTCTATGACTATATTATGAAATTCTGTTTACTCATTAGAGATAAGGTTTTGGAAGAATATTTTACAATTTAAGAAAATACAGCAACTTTCTCTTTCTCTTTCCACTATGTTGTATCAATGAGCCATATTGTCAATTAATATGCATCATATACACATGAAAACTCATCATGAGTATATAATGATTATGACAACCATGTTCTTTTTCAAAATAAAAATAATATACAAATATTGAAAGGCTATGAAACTCTGATTCTAGAACTAGATATATCATTAATCTGTATTTAATCAAAAATTTAACAATTATAATTTTATGTTCTTAGAAATAACAATTAAAACTGTGCCCGTAACCAGTGCCAAAACACTGAAAAGTTTCATTTATGTATCATTTGTCAATGTCAGTGATCAGGTAGGAGACAGTGGGGAAGAAGAGGTGAAGAAAAGGGAGTAACTGAAGGCCATTAAAGACAGAGGAGACTCTACTTAGCAAATGGCAGAAGAAAGGATCAGGTTGGTGTGGGCAGAGTCTGAGTCACTAGTTGGTATGAAAAAGAGACTTTAGACTAAAATTTTCAACTTATATTCTTGATTTCAAAATGTTTCTTCTTCTTCTACCAATTTCTTAAATTACCTTAGCATGGGGCCTGGAGTGGTGGGTCGGTGTTTCCAGTGCTTACCCAGCATGCACAAGTACACAGGTTCAAACCCTAGCACCCATGTATACAACTAAGTGTTGGAGCAACAAAAACCATGTGAAAAACTCAATAAAAATTGATTTTCTCGCTCTCTCTCTCTCTCTCTCTCTCACACACTGTCCTTCTCTCTTTTTAAAAAAAAAAAATTGCCTTAACAATGCAATTTCGTGTCCTGGAGAGGTGGCTCAGTGGTTGGAGCGCTTGTCTGACATGTGCAAGAACCTGGGCTCAAACCCCAGCACCACATGCACAATTAAGTGCTGGAGAAACGCAGGCCAGATGAAAAAATAAAATTGATTCTTTCGTTTTCATTCTTTCCCTCTCTCTTAAAAAATTTAAAAATGCAATTTCAATTTAACACCTTAAAAAGTGTCACAGGCACCACTTTTGTTGAATGTGCTCTAGGAATGCAATTATTCTCTCTGCCGTCTTTCCTTTAATTTGATATAGCCAACGTATTGTCCTACATTTCATTTTCTCCATCATAATGCCAGTTTTTGTTCACTGCTTGAATTATTAGAATGGTTTTCTTTTTTGATTATTTCCAATGATTCGAGATTCCTTTAGTGTGATATTTAAAGATCAGTCTTTGTATAACTGCCACTTTGTATTTTTAAAAATTTGTCCAAGAGGTAATATAGATGGTAAGTGTTCTAAAAACTAAAGGAAACACACACACACACACACACACACACACACACACACATACACATGCACATACACACAGGAACATTGGAGAAAATAATTTTTGGAAATAATGGATATGTTTATGGGACCAAAAATGGTGACAGTTTTGATGGTATATAGTTGTCTCAGAGCTCATCATGTTGTATACATTAAATATCTACAATTGTTTTTGTTTCAGTCATAATAAAGCTATTTATTTAAAAAAAGAAGTCTTTATTCTCAAGAGATTAATGGTAGAAAAAATAGTACTGAATTTTATCTTCTTTTTCAGAGCTATCATAAGCCAAATTTTAGTCCTGTTGACCTACATTAAGGTATAATTAGATTTACATACAAGTTTTCCAAGCTAATGCCGTGCTAACCTTAATCCAACTGTGGTGATCGGATGCACACCTTTGTAGACCTATGATGTGACCATAGGGATGGTGTTCAAAATACTAGTGACAATATTATTAATAGAAATGAAAGACTAGCCGTAGTCTGCTTTCAGTTTTGAAAAGGAGACTGTGATAGAATTCATTGTAAACTTGAGTTACTTTTACCAGGGTGCATTGGCGCATGCCTGTAATTCCAGCAGCTCTCTCAAGGGGATGAGGCAGGAAGATCACAAATTCAAAGCCAGCCTCAGCAACTTAGCAAGGCACTAACAACTTAGCAAGACACTGTCTCATAAAATAAACAAACAAAAAAAAACAACAAAAAAAAAAGAAAGTAAAAGAAAAAGAAAAATATGGCTGAGGGACGTGGATATGGTTCAGTGGCTAAGCGTCCCTGAGTAATATTTTTAAACATCCTAAAGAAATTAAGTTCAGCCCATAATTTTAGCCATAAAATTATTTGACTATTGACTAATAACTGATAGGCAAACAATCATGGTTGGTTTTTGCAAGGGTTAAAATAAAAGGACAGATACCTTTTCAGGTTCTTTTCAGGTGGAAGAAAGTTGCTCTAGTATAAATACTTAGAGGAAAGTCTCTCAAGACTGTTCCTGATTTTCTTCTGTTACCAGTGATCATACCCCCCCAATTACCCTCCCTTATCCCACCCTTCCCCTTCCCACTATATCTCTAAAAAAATTTTATGGTTGTGAAGCATTACATCTTATCTGGATTTAACACATGCTACTAGACCAACTTTCTCATTGTCCAGGGTCTAGTCCCCACCTCCACAGATGAGTGGAGACAATCGACCCTTAGATCTCTGGATTAAGCTGATTTTACTCATCATGATCTCTTCCATAGCCATCCATTTACCTTCGAAGGCTGCAATATCATTGTTTCTAATTGCTGTGTAATATTCCATGGTATAAATGTACCACA
>PVKS010046095.1:0-13469 GCA_004027875.1 Aplodontia rufa
AAAAAAAAATACAGCTGGGAACACTTAACTACCATGAGAAGCCTAACTACACACAGGAAGGCAGAGAAACTCAGAAATTTCAAAAATTAAGATACATGTATAAACTCATTTCCAATTATAACATAGGGGAATTACAGAGGATACATGAAATCAGGGAATGGATGAAGTGGGGAGAACCTGGACTAGGATTGGCCTTAACTTACTTTGTCAATATCCATGTATGCATGAATATGTAAGAACGATTCCCTTCAATATGTAAGACGATGTCTAACAAATAATAAAAAAGAGGAAGTAAGAATATATCAAATATTATCTTCATCCTTAATGTTGGCTCTTAGAACTATTGGATTAATATGACTGTCAATCCCTTCATATTAGAATATTGGTATGGTATTTTTTAAACTAATAAGCAATGATACAAGTTTTACCAAGTTGGAAAATTTCAGCATCTCCATACCTTATTTTCCAATTCATTACTGAATTTGTCAAACATAGACTTAAAAGTATTTGGAGGAATATATATATATATTTTTTTAAACAAGATTTTAGTTTTCATTATAGTTTAATATATTGCAGGCGTTTGTTGTTATACTTATATATATGCACACATCATATATCCCCTTGAGGGAATATTTTCAAGAGCCCTGGAAAAGTTGAATATGTAATTTTTAATTTCATAATTAGGTACCATCATCATTCATTAAACTGAATTGGGTGAAACTCTATAATTAGAAGCTGCCTGACAGATTAAGGGCGTAGCGGGCATGAAGTGATATGATACATATTCTGGATAATCAAAGATATAGATCTAAAATTAGCCCAAACTTGTTCTCAAATTTGCTAAGAATGGGAATAGTTAGATAAAGCCAATTGAAATCTAAATGATTTATGTACCTTGATACAGGTATGAAAATCATCCCTTTCCCTGCAAAGTTATAATCACAAAATAACCAACTCCTACTTTCTTTTTTATTGTATAAGGCGCACTGTCAGAGTACTCATTTAATTGTAATTACCAGCTTTCTACAAACCTTTCTACTTTTCAAATTAGAAAGGGCTTTTTTCTTTTTAAATCATCAAACAACAGCCTATGAATAATGATTTCTTCAACAAGAATGTCACATGATGAAACTGTTAAAAACTCTTAAGTAACAGGTTGCTGACTATAATTTAGTGTTCTTTTCCTGATTTTCTAGATGGTATCAAAGTAAAGAATAGATGCAATTCAACCCTGTTTGCATTCCAAATATAAAAGTCATCCTAATGTACTGCAGTCTTTGCTGCTCTCTGCATGGTAAAGTGACCTTTCCTTTCAACATGGCCTGGAAGGACATACAGCATTTCAAATAAAAAAGCCACCCTTCTGTTAAAAGAAGCCTAGTGTTTTGGGTTTTGTTTTGGGATTTTTTTTTTAACCAGAGCAGAGTTTTAAATTTGCTTTCTTCCTCAAAGTAGAGTTGAATTCTGAGTGGCAAAGAGGACAGGAAAAAAGTGACCATGGCAGGCTTGCAATTGCTACCTTCAAAAGGCCTGCTTGCAACACTGGTCCTGGGTGGTATCTGGCAACCTGAATGGCAGATAGCTCCCCACAGAGAGGACAGTCATCTCTAAATGGTAACAGGGCTCTTTGTGCCTGGACTATTTATGCACAGCACCTGTTTTCTTTCGAGTCTGGATTTTTGGTGCACGCTCTGCAGAACGCCTGGGTGCCTTACATCACTAGCCCCTGGGAACATTTTGGGCACCAAAGTCCCCAGGGAGCTGCCTGGCAACATGCCCACATTTTTTTGTCCCACTCCAATCAAACACATCCTATGGAACTCCACTAGGGGAGGGCTCTGGGAGCTGGGGACTAGCTTTCTCCAGACTACAACCCACATGCCTTTTCCCTTTCCTCTGAGCTTTGTACCCCTTTGCTATAATGAATTGTAGCCAATAATATGACTATAGGGTGAATTCTGAGTCATTCCCATGAATTGCTGGATCTAGGGTGGTTCGGGAGACCCCAAACTCAATGAGAATGCCTACAGAAGCTTCTATTCTATAATGCTCCTGTATGTACCCAGAACCAGAGACCTCTGATGGTCTGGGTACCTTTGGTCTGGGTTCCTCTGCAATCGCTATAAATGGAAAGGAAAGAAACAACCCCCCCAGGACCCTCTGCCAAGTCTTCCCAAAAGGGCTAGGATGTAAGTAGAGTAGGAAGCGGAGCACTGAAAACAGTGTGGTGTGTGTTGCAGCTCAGTTACCTAGGACTAAATAATTGAGAAGAAAGAGCTCAGTAAAGTTTAACCCTCCCAGAGAAAAGGAGACCCTAGTGTTTCCAGAATGTAGGACCCAATCTCCCTTCATCACACTGGAGAATCCCGGCAGAGGTTAGAACACAACAGGGACTCTGGAGATAGCACATCCTGAGAACCCACCTTAGCCACCCCCCACCCTGAGGCTGTGCAAGTTGCTCAGTCTCTTCCCATCTCCATTTATCTGTAAGATGCAGACAATAACAGTCCTAACAAACATATAGCAAGGATGAAATGAATTTAAAATAAAAACACATAAAAATGGCATTTTGTAAACACTTAAAATCTGTTATTTTTATTTTTTTGAGGTTGTTAGGATCAATGTATTCTCTTGAATAATTTAATCTTTTTTTATTTTTTTAAGTACCAGGAACTGAACCTAGAAGCACTTAACCACTAAGCCACATCCCTAGCCCTTTTTATTTTTTATTGTGAGACAGGATCTCACTAAGTTGCATAGATACTTGCTAAGTTGCTGAGGCTGGCTTTGACCTTGCAACCCTCCTGCCTCACCCTCCTGAGTTGCTGGGATTACAAGCATGTACCACTACACCCAGAAATTTAATTTGCTTGAGGCTTTTTTTTAAAAAGATGTTTCAGATCCACAGCAAAATTGAGAGGTATCCTTTACGTCCTCTGCCTGGGCACACGCAGGGCCTCCCCCATTACTAACATTCCCCGCTGTAGTGATGCTTTTGTTACAACTGATAAAAGGACAGTGACGCATCACCACCACCCTGAGCCCACAGCTTACAGTGGGGCCCTCTGGTAGTGTTGACGTTCCAGGGGTTTCCATAGATTCATCTGTGCATGCATCACTATAATACCACATAGCACATTTTTAATCTCACAAAAAACCCTTTTAATACGTTCAAGAATGTGTTGACAATTTTCTCTTATGGGCTTTTAAAAGTAGAGAAAGTCGTGTAGCTTTCCTTAAAAGAATTCTGTAACAGTGAAACAAGCTTATAAAGCATCCAAAGACATTTCAGCCTAGTTGGAAACCAATCCCAGGGTAGGGACTGGTAGGGAGCCAGTAGATGTTCTGGGGTAAAATACTTTTACTAAGGTAGAATTCCAGTTTTCACACACTGACTTAAGCCAATATTGTGCACAGTGGGCTTCCAAAAGGGCCATGTAGAATGTCAGATTTCACAAACTCATTTCATCCCAGAGATCTTTTTTATGTGAATATCAAGCGAGGATCCTGTTGCACGGGTTTTAGAAGGAGGATGAGATCTGGCTTCCTATGATCCGCAAAGAGAACCTTCTAACGATTAAGTATAGCAGAACGAATGGTTATGGATTTGGGGTTCTCAAAGATTGTGTGTCAACAGGAATAGGGAAAAATACTATGGCAAAGTCGTTCACTTCAAGTTCTGTAAACCAAGGAAGGAATTCCCAACACCTTTGGGTGGGAAGCTTCAAGGAAGACTGAGGCCCTGTGAGGCAGGCACAGGAGGGAGGAGACGGAGTCCCAGAGCCCCAAGAACAGTGTGTAACCCAGCGGGGCCTCAGGGGGAAGCAGATGCCCTGGAGTTCACGTGTGCCTGGCCTGCGAGCTCTCAGATGACAGGGCAGAGGCTCTCCCTGTTACATGAATTCAAACAAAATAGGCTTCGAAAAATATGGATGGCAATCAAGTCTATGTGAAAGGGCTGTGATTGAGGCAAGCGTGAGAATTAAGGTAGATTCAGGAGATGGTTTCACATAAGGCTCCCCTGGAAGTCTCACCCTTCCCTCCTGAGATGCTAATAAAGGTTAGACAACAGCCTGTTTTAAGAATATCAAGTGAGGAACCTGCCACTCAGTTGTCAGTGGAAACCGCCTGTCTGTAATTCCCACAACACCTTTGTATCTCAGCTCATGTTAATTAGTCTTCCTTCTTCAGCCTCAAGATTTTCTATGCTCTGAATTTTTTGTCTGTTTTTTATTTTTTAAAGAGACATAAAAATAAATAAATGGTGTTGAATTTTATACATTTGTTAGCCTCTTCTGTTGGCAGAATAGTCAAATTTGCTAACTTTTTACAATTTCTAATAGCACAATTTGCCATCCTCTCCATATTAGTAATTTTACCATATCTAAAAGTTTTTGGCATGTAACTAGAAAGAACTGGAAAAATGATGGCACAAAGGTTAGAAAATAATCAGATTCATGAGTCGAGGTAGATCACTGCAGATGTTTTCAACCACAGATATTCCATGAAATTTAAAAAGAAACAACCCTGAGGCTTTGTCGAATGCAAAAGGATATTCTAAGTGATCGTGATTATGAATTACAATTATATTCATACATTATATACTTATGAAAATGAACTGATTAAAATATTTTTAAGAACAGCATTAATGAGAAATACAAGATATTACAAAGCTCACAAGAAAACAATTTTAGAAAGCAAAACAAAAGACTACCAGCTTAAAATTGTGTTTTTGTATTTCCAGAATACTTATACACCATTATTTTGTGGTTACAACATGCATATGAGAAAACTCAGGGTTAGAAAACATGACTTATTTTCACATGTGTTATAAGATTTGCCCATATGTAAACTAGCAACTGAAAAGTAATTTGCACAGTTACTTGAAGAAAACAATCACTCTATTACTTATGAAAAACAAAAAATCAAAACGTGAATTATTAAAAGCCAGGATTAAGTATTAGTTACTTGACAATCATACTTAGCTGTCCCCTCACTCCATCCCCCACCTGTCCTATCCTCACTAGAGAATGTGTCCTCATTTTTTAATTGGAATTAAAATATAAGCAACTTTCTGCTTAATATCAGGAATTCATTAATGAAAATATCATTATATTTCAACATCAACTAGAAGCCAATTTATGATTATTTTGACTGAGAAAGTTATATTTAAACCCAAATCTCCAGTTCCCTAAAATGTAACTGAAACACACTTGTGCAGGTAACAGACATTATGAGGAGATGTAAGATGAGAAGCTGTTTTCAGCTTTTACATCATCTTTATAGCATTTTGTATTTGTAAAAGCAAGCACTGGTTTAAAAAGTTTAGAGAATCTGTCCTTGCCATTAAGAACAGGCTTCAAAAATTTATATATGGTCTAGCCAGCAGTATTAAATGATAATGAGAAAATATCTTCAGGAAACACTGGCTTAATAAAATATATTCTTCCATAATTCATGTAATTTGCTTTAAGAAAATTTATATTTTCCAGTTCAGAGAAATAAACAGTGGAAAACAGAAACAATGACCTGCCTGGATTTCTACCTCAGGTCCCCTAATTTACATGGTGCTGGAATCATCTGGTAGCCTAGAGCATCCTTGTTATATCTGTAGTAGAAGAGGTGGCCCAGTCTCAACTCAGGCTTCCTGCTATTCCCGTTCACCTGTTATACCTGAGTTGGCTGTATCTGGTCAGCCAAGTCTTGACTTTGTACCTGCAGCTCAACCAGGGTCTCAGAGCACCATGGCCCCATAGTCTTGAAAACTGTTTTGACACAACAGAGTGTGCTTCCAGGGCTTGGGAGAAGGAACAGAGATTAAAATCAGAGGCTGGGCCCAGAGTCCTACTCCTCATTCATGATGAGGACTATTCTACCACACCACCCAGAATATGGCCATGTGTTGATCTAAGAAATCTCAGAGAAGCCACAATACCTGCCTGTGGCATGGAGGAAGGCATTCTCATACCTAATGGTCACCCATCGCCTACTGCCAGATCAGTGATGCATGTTGGCTCAATCACACATCCCGTGATGTAGCTAAGTACCATCTATGATCCCAGCTTTTAGGGAATTCATAGTTTTCCTTTGAGGTCTAGTCCAGCCAGCACCTTTACTATTGCTGGTGCAGAGCCTGTTGGCAATGGAATGGCCGAGTGGTTACCACACGAACTCTTACCACATTGTTAGTGACTCTGGCATTTGGTCCCAGAGAAGCTGACGACTGTGCATGAACCATTGTCCCCCCCAACAGACCAAAGGCACTAGCTGTTGAGAAACAGTGCTGGCAACTGAATCCAAGTTAGAACAAGAAACTTTTCATAAACAGCCTGGACACTGATCCTGGAGCTGTCCCTACTGGCTCTACCATTTCACTCAAGTCACTAAAGCTTTGAGGGTCTGAACTTTCTTATTAGGAAATAAGACTACTGTTTTGTTTAACTTTTTATCACATTTTAAGTTATGGTAATTTTTACTATTACATTCACAACATATTTATCTCCAGCCTTAATTACCCTCACTTGTGGAAACATCTTGCTATTCTGTAACTTTTTTAAGGGATTAGTAAAATATTGCAATGAATTTGTCAATCTCTTAAATATTAAAATTCCCTTTCCTATATCCAGTGAAGACCCTGCAGACTACCCAGCAATGAAAGAATATCAGGAGTCACATGACACTGGGCTGTTTCTCTTCAAGTTCCCCGGAAATTGGAATGTATGTGGACATGATGGATGGAATAATTACAAAGGCTGAAACAGATGAGCTACTCTTGAATCAAAGAAGCACTGAATAACCCAGAAAAAAATGAAGAAAAAATATCAAGGTGAACATCTATAAGAGACATTCCTCATTCTTAATTAATAACAGTGAACCAGGCAGGGTAAAGCTAAATCAAATCTGAAGAAGGGAAAGCACAATCCTTTACAGCTATTTGAAAGGAGGCTTAGTAACGCAAGAACTGCAAGACAGGGCTGGAGGAGTGGCTCAGCGTTTACACTGCTTGCCTGATGTGAGGATGCGGGTTCGAATCCCAGTACCATGTACACAACGAAGTGTCAGAGCAACAAAGGCCACATGAAAACCTAAATAAAATTGATTTTTTTCTTATTCTCTCTCTCTCTCACTGTCCCTCTTTTTAAACAAACAAAAATACTGCAAGACATTCACAAAGCACAATATCGTATGTAAATTCATTATGGCTCCACAATCCACCTTAGGATTCTAACCAACTTAGCATTCTAAATTTCTTCTTTATTACACTACCTTCCGTAAAGACGCAGTTTCAGCTTCACTGAAAGCTCTGGGGCAGATCAGAAAGTGGAGACAACCTTGTTTTTGAAAGAAAAGCTTAAAGACTATTGAAGTTGGAGATAATGGCTTAGAAGAATTGTGTGTAATGTTGCATTAACTTGTAATTATCATCATTATTAAAGCCACAGTCAAACACTCACCATGAGCTCTATGGGACACATTAACTAAATACAAGACATCATCTGTGCCCTCTAGGAACACGCCCTGAAAGGTCAAAAGCAGGAGTTCAACACTCACTGACACACGAGAAAACTGAAAAGTTCTATAGCAACCCTAAGTGATGCAGTTTAGGAGTTAGAAGACTCAGAACAACCTTACTTTAAAAACTAACTCTTAACAAGTGCACATTAGTTTTTAAGGTTAAAAACAAGCAACACAGGAAATATAAGAGAAATACATCAAGAGATATGAACCCCAAAACTTATTTTAACCCTTCCCCCACTTCACTGCATCCAGAAATAAAGATGGGCTTCCCTCCTTCCCTCACACTGGATGGGATGATCAGACTGGCACTCCCAGTGTTGACATGCCAGCAGCATTAGAAGACAGGGAGACAAGACACATCTGGCCAGATCTTCCACTTGTTTTTGAGTGTGCTTGTCCCTGCCTCTCCCACTGTTTCCTCTGCTCCAGAAAATATGATTAATATCTACGCATCTGCAAAACTCTGTCTTGTAAGCAAGGATGAGTCTTTCCATCCCAGCAAGGTGAAGGTGTGGAGTTAATGAGAAGTGAGACTGTGAGTAATGAATAGGAATGTTAACATAATTGAGCATGAATATCAAACACTGACTCGGAACGGTCTTCCTCTGCTGAAAGGAAGTCTGATCAGCGAGTGTGCATATGGAACGGGAACTGATCTGCATTCCCTGCCAACCCGGAATCTCCATATCACGACAGCGTCTGCTTTATTACCATGGTTCCTTTGTTTTCCCACCTACCAACATTTTATTTTTCTCTCCTCTTACTTTTCTAACATTTTTTTGTTTCCTTCCTTCCTTCCTAAATTTGATTATTTCTTCCTTTTTATATTTATCTCATGCCTTTCCAAAGCTTATAAAGAATTTAAAGTATTATAATCTTAATATCTGCAGCTCCCTTAAAAAATGTATAAATACCAATCTCAGTTTAGAATAACACAGATGATGGTGCTGTGGATGGAAGAATCTCTAGTGCTGTATTTCTGTTTCTTTAAAAACTCTGCAATGGGACTGGAGCTCAGCAGTTACAGCACTTGCCGGGCAAGCATGAGTACTGAGTACGCGAGTTGAAACCCCAGCACCACGTACACAACTAAGTGTCTGAGCAATGAAAGCCATGCAAAAAACTCAATAAAAATTGATTCTCTATCTCTCTCAATCTCTCATTGCCCTTCTTTTTAAAAAATTGATTCTCTCTTTCCTTCTCTCACTGTCCCTCTCAAAAACAAACAAAAACAAAAACAAAAACTGCATTGCATTCTAAAAGCAGGGAAATCTTGAATTACTAACTAATTTAATGCTTGCCTACGAGATTCTACCATCCCAATTAGATCAGGTACATTTTTTTATTTTCTTACATGGAAAGGATCACTGGAAGATTTGCACAATAATGACAAAATGAACACCTTATAATGAATAATTCTATTCATGAAACTGTAACAACTTTCGAGGAAACTAAATGTTGTAGAAAAAACTTTCATTATAAAATTCTAGGAAAATATAATCATGCATATTTTAAAAATTATATAGGAAAATGTTTTAGTAGCATTTATAATGCAAAAATAGACACAAAAGTACATCAACTAGGAATTAGTTAAGTAACATAAGTTATACTTGTTAAATAAAATTAAAAGGATTATTTGTGGAAAATATAGAATAACTATGAGAAATACAGGCAACAACAGAATTTTATTATATGAGCCTATGCAAAATACAGTGTAAACTACTATGTAAAATACATGTGTTTAGGGGCTGCAGTGGTGGCTAATAAAAAACTAAAAGTAACCAAACAACAAATTTCTCATTCCCTACCTATAGACAAAGGAAATCAGAATCAACAAAGGAAAAGCAATCATGTGAGAAAGAACTGATTACAAAAGTGTTCATAATTTACCTTGACACTGTAGAACTCTCTGACTTCAGGCCTGATAGAATCAAAGTCCCCATTGATGAAGTCTGGCAAAAAGCTGAAAGAAACAATCACATACAAGTCAAGCAGACCAGTGTATTCACCTATTAAACTTTAAAACCATATAAAGACCAGGGAGAACACTACAATCTAAGGCATTTGTAGAGATGCATTGGGAAGGAGGTGGGGGAGGGATAAGGGTGAATAATTGGGGGGCAGTCTTGGGGGTATATCTAATTTTCAGAATTTATATATATTATATTATTTCATTAAAAAAAGAATCAAGCATATTTTCAGAGAGAATGTCATATCATATACTCTTGGTTTCAATACCATGTGATTGACACAAACTACGGAGACTCAATCCATTCTTCAACACTGTCAGCCAATATTTACCTTTTTAAACAAATACATATCAAAGAAGGTAATAGGTCTTTAAGAAGCTCCCAATGGGAAAACCCTTGCATAAACACTTGTCCTGTTCCCGTACTTCCTTCTGCATATATACAAAACCTTATTTTATTTTACCTTAAGTTTGAACAGAACAAATAATCAGGAGAATGAGGTGCTCTGTGCCAAGGCAAAGTCAGCTCAAAGCCATTTTCCAAATATCCAACTATTTAGCAACCCTAAATAGTTATTCTAGAAATGGGTCTTCTGCACAGGTTTGACACATTCTAAGAGCCCCAGGTTCTAAATGCAGGAGGAACTCCCAAATGCAGATGTTTTTAGTAATATTACAATGACCTTACTTTCCTCTCTGCTATGTATTTTTTACACAACTCACTTTAGAAAACCTACTCCACTTCATCTACATAAACCATCATTTAGTATTTTTTGCTAAAATATTTACATGACCTGGTAGAATTTCTTGCCACTTTACATACTTAAATGGACAGAAATAAAAAATCCCTGATGATTTACCATTCTGGCAAAGTAACTTAGCCTCCTGAGCAAGCAGGGTATGTAATATAACAGAGGGAACATTCATTTTACTTCCTGCAAAAAGCACTCTTCCCTTCCTATACAATGAGAGATCAGTAGCCATTCATCTAACTACTTTGAAAGGAGAATAACACCTTTACTATGCCTCCCTCGACTGTCCCATGCTGACTAGGTCCCTAGTAAGATGGAAATATCTCACTGGATATTGCATGTGGAAAGAGATGAAGTCCCAGAACCGGGAGACAACTCGAGGTCATAAAAGCCAAGATGCAAGGTGGAAATTCTAAAAATATACCAAAGGGCTCAGATTAGGATGCGGGTCCATAAAATTTAAACAAGAAGTTTCCACAGCCGCCACCTTCCACTTAAGAAACAGAAAAAACAACAACAAAAAAAAAAAAAACATAAAAAAAACATTTACTCTTCCTTCACCTATGTGTATAAGTATCAGCAGAGTGACCTGGCTGTTGGGACATGGGACAAAAGGTGGAAAACCAGAGCAGAAGGGACTGTGACTCAGAACACCATGTGCATGTTTTCAGGATAACATTAATAAAACCGAGTGTGAAAAAAACAACAAAATAACATTGTTCTTTATTATAATTTTTTATAGTTCTTAACTCAATTGGAAATGCTTTTTCTTAAGTTAAATCTCATCTGAGTGACGCATAGGGTTATTGTTTTTCAAGATATTCATCTTCCTGGCACTCAGTGGTAAAACAAAGTTCTACCACAAAGATCTGTGCCATCAGAAGTTGCTACAAAAGATCTTTCTAGAGAAGATCTCTCTGATAGGCCTTTGAAACAGATCATTTTGGTATGGATCTTTTCTAAAAAGATCTTTTGGACTTAGTCCATCAGGTAATAATTTAGTGCTCTTGAGGAGACAGAATAGAAATGTTATTACACGTTCAAAATAGAGCAATCATTAGATGAATGGCTACTAATCTAATTCTCACATTATAGGAAGGAAAGAGTGTTTTTCCTCAAGTGAAAAATGAGGGTTCCCTTTGTTATACTATATACCCTGCCTGGCCTCAGGAGGCTCAGGTGTTTTACTTCTGTACATTTAGAGTGCTAAGTGGGAAGAAATTCTACCAGGTCACATAAATATTTCATGTAAAAGCCATAAATGATAGCTTATGTAGATGGAGTAAGTAAAAGCCTATTCCATCTACATAAGTTGTGCGAAAAATACACAGGAGAGGAGAGAAGTAATGTAACTACTACAAAAAGACCTTAGTTTGGATGAGGTAGGCCCAGTGACTTTCAATTAACCAATTTATTTCATGAATATTTGCAGCACAACAACTATTTGCCAGACACTAGCTTTTCTCCGGACAAGGAAGAACCAGAAAGAAATAGAAGCATTTAGGTTTGTAGATTGCACTGTTTGGTTTCAATATCTTCCCATAAAAGTTCTTCCCTAAAATTTCCCTACACATTATATCCATTATTTTGATTTCATTTTATACCTTGCATTTTACCCCTAATGCAACCAATAATCAACTATAACTTCATTTTTTCTTTATATTTCTTCTTTATTTTTCGCTATAAAATATATTCACTCATTTTCAAAGTTTTTTTAAATGCTTCCACCCACTACCAATTTACTTCATGAAAATGAGTACTTATAAAGACCACAGAGTATGAGCTCTAGAAGGGATAAAAGGAATCAGATCTCCAGTATCCCCTTTTTCCTCTGTAAGAAGGAAGATATCCTTTGTAAGATCGCAGACATCAAGGGAATCTGTCTGTGTGGCCAGTGTCCAGTCTACTTCACCATATAAAATACCCGTGAAAGGGTATTTGGACTGTCTGGTTCAAGTGACTTCCTAATAAGTCTGACCTTGAGTTGCTCTCCAAATGATAGTTCCTCAGATATCTAGAAGCAATTTGGCAGTTTCAAAATAGCATATTGATTTTGACAATAGATAAAATTGAAAAATAAAAGTTGATGCACACAGGCATCTGAGCTGCTGTCCCCTTAGGATAAATCATCTTAGAATTAGATCTTTTTTATCTTATACTGTGAATAATGAAAGAAAGTAGTCATCTAAATTCACTTATATTTTCATATAAAATATTAACAGGAAAACAAAATTGTATAGATAAATGATAACTAACTCTGGTTAACTTTCAACATGACTTTCTCCAATGTAATGCACAGGCATTGAAATAGAACCATGACGTTTACTTCCAGAAAGACCCATGGCAAAAATATACCAGGTATTCACGCTCAGATGGCTAAAATAATTATAACTTTCTGTCACATAATACAGTAGTTTTTGAAACTTCCTGAAATGTACTTTTTGAAGCTGCAATTAAAAGCCTATCTGACTTTTCCCCAGGTGCTTGCCTGTTGCCATGGCACCGGAGCATTCTGAGGAGGTCCTTAATCAGATGGCACTTCACAGATATGGAGAGCTGCGTTCAGACACATGACAGTTTACACAGAAGGACTATTTTTAGAACTCTTTGGGGAATGACTATACAAAGCAACTGACTGTGGACATGTGGATTTGTGTAGCCACTGATCCCATTTCTGCTTCCCATTGAGAGATCACAAAAACATACTATTTTGTGTTATATTTAAACTAGGGGAACTGAAAGGCATCCAAACCACTCCACAAATGGCCCACCCAGACTTTTGATATTCATGTTGTGACCTTACCACACTTGTTTTTTATATAACGTGAGTCCAAAATGGGCTAAGATCCATAATGAACGAATGATCCATCATGTGACTACCAAGAGGGAGACTGAAATACTTAGAGAATATGGTTCCAAATCAAACAGTAGGTGGAACACTACTTTTGCCTTCCCCAAGGCCTGCCCTGATGCCAAGGAAGGAAGCTAGCCCTCCATAAAGCCTGCCTGCCCGCAAGGAAGACATGGCCAAAGGCACCACTTCAAGCAGTCCCCGTTCCTGCCGTAGCTCTCTCAGGTGTACGATGTCTGAAGCAATCCTGTCGCTGATTGAACTCACATTCCCCATGCGCCAAGTGCACAGATGCTGAAAACGATACAAAAGAATGAAGAAGTGGAGGAGGAGGAAGAAGAGGCAGAAAGAGGAAGAAAAGGCGGAGTCAAGAGGGGGA
>PVKS010046096.1:0-13469 GCA_004027875.1 Aplodontia rufa
TTTATCTCTTCTTATTGATTTATGTTTGAAATTTACTTTGTCAGATATAAGTATAGCGATGCCAGCTTGCTTTCTTGGGCCCTATGCATGGTAGATTTTTTTCCATCCTTTCACCTTTAATCTGTGGATGTCATTGCCTGTGAGGTGAGTTTCTTGTAAGCAGCATTTGGTTGGATTTTCTTTTTGATCCAGTCTGCAATCTGTGTATTTTGAGTGGTGCATTTAAACCATTCACATTCAGTGTTAAAATAGAAGTATGTAATTGGTTCGTAGTCATTGTGTCTTATTTAGCTAGTACTACGGTTGTCTTGGTTAGTTATAGATGGGTGATACCTTTATTGAATTTCTTCAGTTTTTGGGTTTTGAGTATCAATTACTTGTTCTTCTGTCTGGAGTGCTTCCCTGAGAATTCTTTGTAGGGCGGGTTTTCTGTTTACGAATTTTGCCAGTTTTGTTTTATCAGGGAAAGTTTGTATTTCTCCATCAAATTTGAAGTTGAGTTTTGCCAGGTATAGAATTCTTGGCTGCATGTTGTTGTCATTCAGATGTTGAAAGATATCTTTACAAGACCCTCTTGCCTCCAGAGTTGGTTGAAAAGTCGCAGACAATTCTTATTCGTTTACCTCTGAATGTGATTTGGCATTACTCCTTGCTGCTTTTTATATTGTTTCCTTGTTATCCCTGTTGTACATTTTGAATATGATGTGCCTTGGTGAGTTTCTCCTTTGATTAGGCCTATTGGGTGTCATGTAAGCTTCCTGGATGAGCATGTCTGATTCTATTTTTATATGAGAAAAGTTTTCATTAACAATTTCTTTGAGTATATTCCTCTTATGTTGGTGCATGTCTCAATTACTTCCTGTATCCCAATTACTCTCAGATTGCTTCTTCTCATTTCATCCCAGAGATTTTTAAATTTCTGGTCACAATCTGATAGTTGTTTTTCTTTTTTGACGTTGGTGTGTTCTAGCATGGTCAGCCTGTCTTCATTGTCAGATGTTCTTTTTTCAATAGCAGAGGTTCTATTTTCTATTGAAGTTAGTCTATTATTAAATTCTTGCATGGTCCCTTTCATGTCATTGACTGCAGATTTTAGATCGGATACTTCCTTTTTGAGAGAATCGATTTCTTTAATGATAGAGTTTCTCAATTATTGAGTTTTCTCATTTATTCCCTTCATTACCTCTTCTTTTAATTCATTGTTCCTTTTTGTTATCAGCTCTTTGATAAATTGTTCTAGATTTTCATCCTGGTCCCTGGGCATAGCCCCTTTACTAGGGGAGTTATGGGATTGCTGTGAACCTTTTAGAGTTTGATTTCACATGACTGAAGAGATTCTTCTTGCTCATTTGATTGGAGATCCCTTTGTGGAAGCAATATAACACTTGGTGGTTGTTTTTCCTATCCCCTCCCTTAAGGAATAAGCTCTTGGATTGGGAATTCTGTCCAGTCCTTTACTTGAAATGGGGTTTTGTCAGGAATGTTGATTTCAGAAGTCTACCCCCTTTACTGTGAACTGTTAATTACCCTTACAAATTTCCAACACCTCATGCACTTATAGCAAACTGTACAACCAAAGCTTACAATAAACAGTAGTAAATTAGTTATTTAGAACAGACTATAATAGACTTTTGAATTTAACCTATGAAACTAGTGGTAGTGATAATCAATATTTTTGGTGATACTAGTATTTAACTATCACATATGTCAGGCTTCAAAAACAAACAAGTGTTATTCAGATTGACAATCACAGTGCTAATCATTACACAGCCTTAATAGTGGGGGATTGAAGAGAGTTAACTAATTGTGAGTCAAAGAGGGAGGGTAATGCAAGTGAAATTTAGAGAGATTATATTGACCAATTGTGGACACTGAGAAAGTGGAGGAGGTAAATATTTGCTGTAGAAAGAAAAAGAAATTGCTAAAAAGAAAAAAAGGAAAAGAAAAGAAAATTTAAAAAAAACTAAATTTATAAAAAAGGAAAAAAGAAGAAAGAAGAAATGAAAATACAGATCTGAAAGGAAGCTAAGATAGCTGTGGCCTAATATAGGAAAAGTAAAAGAGTTATTACCGAGATTTAGGTGATCACTTAAGGGAAGAGTTTCTCCCTGGTGAATTATGTTTGTCAGGCATAATATACTTCAAATACTATATGCACTGACCAGAATCCCTCTTCTCAGGAAGGAGGACAAGGATAGACATGATAGATAAGAGGGAATAAGAGAGACAATAGATAGAGAAGAAGATAAACAGAAAGAATCCTAAAAACAGGCAATCAAAACAGGAAAAATATTATTTTTTTTCTTAAAAGAAGAAGGAGAAAAAGGGGAAGGGGGAGATAACCCCCAGAAATTAAAAGAGCAGGGAAACAAAAACAGCTAGTTTTTTTATATGTCAAAGAACCAATAATCTTTTCCAGTTATCACATTAATACACATATAGAACATGCATAAGACAAAGAACGAGAAAAAAGGAAAAATGTCAAAAATAAAAAATTCTTAATAATAAAAACTTGGAAGTATAGTCAGTAAGAGTGTATCTGATCCTTTTGGGAGGAGATGTTCACTGACTGACTGGGTATGAGAGGCAGGGTCACTCAGGACTTTCAAAGGATCTGAAAGTCAGAAGTCTTATGTTTTCAATGCTCCATCTGCTGGTGGTTCCCAAAACTGACTCCTGTGATATTAGAGCTGGGGCAAAAGATTCAGCAGGCTTAACTTGTAATGTGGTCCTTTTGGCTGGGGTGGGGGTGGCTAGTGCTGTGTAATGCTCCCTTTTACTCCACTAAAAGAAACCCCCTATGCAAAGTGGAGCCAGGGCCTCTCCAAGCCTTCTCTTCCTGATTCAGCCTGTGGTCTGTGGCTGACTCTTGATGCAGTTTTAAGAGCCTGCTTTGCAATCCCAAGGAGAGCTGGCCCCAGTCAGGGGAGAGTGGAAGCCTCCTAGGGCCTTAAAGATGGAGGCTCGGCTCACATGCCACCAACGCCACCCCAGGCAGCCTGTTCCACTAAGCTTGTCTGTAGGCAGTTTCCAGGCACTGATCTCACCACCAGACGGAGTGTAAGCACGGGATGTCACTTTGTAATAATGCTATCTTTAAAGTACAGAGGCTTCTGCACGGTGATGTGTTTTCTGGCTGCTAGACTCCTCCCCCACTCCCAGGTGTAATGTAAACAAAGAGGACCATGTGCCGTGTCCCAGCTGGGACGGAAAAAAAAATCCACTCATTTCTCCTAAGTCTCTGCTCCTCAAATCCACTGAGCAAAATTAGCACTGGGGTTTCAAAATGCTAATCCCCCAAAAGCACCTCAAAATACTGGAAATGAACTGGGTCTCGGAGCCGCTGGGGAAGCCATCTCTCTTCAGATCACCATCTTCAGTGTAAATCTATTGAGTTCATTTTTTTTTTGAAAGAGAGAGGGACAGTAAGAGAGACAGGGAAAGAGAGAAACAACTTTATTTAGTTTTTCACATGGCCTTAGTTGCTCCAACATTTAGTTGTATATGTGGTGCTGGGGTTTGAATCCGGGTGCTTGTGCTTGCCAGGCAAGCGCTGAAACCACTGAGCCATGGCTCCAGCCCATGAGTTCATTTTTTAAAATCTTTAGTATTTGCATTTTCTGTTTAGAAGTAAGAGGCTAACATATAAAGAAAATTAAATAGGAGGAATTCTGATATATTACCCTTATATTAGTTAGTTTTTTCATCACTGTAACCAAAATACTCAATAAGAATGACTTGGAGGAGGAAAAGTTTATTTGGGGTTCATGTTTCCAGAGGTGTCAGTCCATAGGTGGCTGTCTCTATTGCTCTGGGTCCTAGACAATGCAGCACAACATGGTGGAAGAGATCCACACAGGAAAGCTGCTTAGCTCATGACAGGGTCAGGAAGCAGAGAGATGGAAGGGGGAAAGGCTGCAAGGAAAATGTACCCTTGCAGGATATGCCTCAGTGACCCACCTCCTCCGGCCAAGCACCACCACCTAGTCAGCCCACTCAAATTAAGACAGATGACTGGGTTAAATTCTCACAATATATTTTACCTCTGAATATTCCTGCATTTGAAGGAGATTTGGGGGGACATACCATGTGTAAAACACAAAATTTTGCCCATAGCTTTCAAAAGGTTATGTCCGTTTCACAACACAGAATGTACTTACTCTCCAAGAGTCCTGTAGTCTTAACAGTTTTAGCATCATTCAAAAGTCCAAAGTCTCCTCTGAGACTTAAGGCAAACTCTTGGCTATGAGTCCCTGTAAAAAAACAAAAGCAAATCACATATATGCAATATACAGTTGCACAGAACAAGCATCACAATTCAAAAAGAAAGGAATAAGGACATAGAAAGAATGGAAGGTCAACCCCTGGAACAGCATCTAGGACTCTTGGTTTTGACATATTACTTCTAAAGGACTTGATCAGCTCTACCCCTTTGGCCTTGCTGGTTGAAGACCACATGACATTTCTTTTAGCTGGACTCTCTCTGCAGGCCAGCACCTTTTCTCGAAAGACAGTCCATGTTGCTGACATTTCTTAATTCCCTAGGTTTCCACTTCAGCTTTAGCTTCTCCTTCACAGCTTCACTGAGGGGCAGCCTTTGGGAACTCCAAGCCTGCTACACTTTGCCTGGCCTCCCAGGCCTTCCTTTGAAATCTTGGTGGAAGCCTCCATGACCTCCTAGTTAAACCAACTCCTAGTTAAGAGTAGCAGCCTACATTCCTGCATCATGTGGATGACACCACAGTCTGTTGCCAGCTCCTGCAATACCTGGATCCCTGGAATCGGTGTTGCAGTGGTCTCTGAGTGCCCCTCAGCATGATGAAACAACTTCCTAGGCCCCCACATGCATTACCTCACCCCCATGATCTTTTCTGAAAGTATTTTTTCTTCTAAAATCGGGAGGCTGTAGTGGCACACGCATTGGAAAATTTCAGGAATGACCTCGAGGCATGTTTTTAGTCTCTGTGCAAAGTACTTTGCTCTCTTTAGAGGCTGTAATCTCTTCACACCTTCTTTGACTCCAGCTTTACATGTTCTTTTCTGGCCAAATCATAGATTTCTGGAAATATTTTAGCTTTGCATTCTATTTCGGTTTTTCACAGTAAACCTGACTAAAAACAGCCAGCAATTTCCATGACACTGACTGAATGCTGTGCTACTTTGAGATTTCCTCTGCCAGATTAATTTATCCATCACCTTTAAATTCAGACTCACATAAAGCTTCATGACATGGACAAAATATATTCAAGTTCTTTGCCAAAATACAACATCAGTGGCTTCTAGTCTAATTCCTCTTTTCCTCTGAAACCTCATGAGCACAGTCAGCATTCCTTTGGCATTCTGGTCTTCTGAGTTGCCATCAAAATCACCCATTAAGTTCTGCTTACAACATTCTTAACTTTTTCCAGCCTTCAGTTCTATAATTTTCAAAAATTTCTGTGCAAACCAGTTGCAAAGACTTCTGAACTACACGGTCATGTTAGTCTCAGAACAAACCCACTCCTAGTACTAATTTCTGTGTGTTATCTTTTTTCATCATTGTGATCAAAATACTTGACAAGAACAATTTAGAGGAGAAAATGTTTATTTGAGGCTCATAGTTTCATAAGTCTCAGTCCATTGATGGACAACTCCACTGCTGTGGGCCCAGGATGAGGCAGCACAACATGAGGGAACAACCCAGCAAAGGAAAGTTGTTTAGCTCATATTGGAGTCAGGAAGCAGAGAGGTAGGGGGCACCACAAGGAAATTATACCCTTCCAGGTTATGCCCCCACTGACCCACCTCCTATAGGCACCTGCCTACAATTGCTACCTAGTAAGTCCATTCAAACTAGGGTGGACTGATTAGGTTACAGGTCTCATAAACTAATCATGATCTTGCATTAACAGGAGCTGTGGAAGGACACCTCATATCTAAACCCCAAGAACTCTTTATATCATCAGCAGTAGCAGTGAAAAAATAAACTCAAGGTTCTAAAAACGCCATCATGCTTTAAAAGGGGCCTAATGAGGTACTATATCTACAATTGTAATGTGTCCAGAGAACTTCATTCCTGAGAAATCTGATCATTTGATAACTATTAAGGATTGCTGACCAGTAGAGAACTATCTGGGAGCTTATGATGTGATCTAGGAATTATAAGGGCAATCTTGGTTGTGTGTTCATGTCTGCATTAGTTCAGAAACTTCATGGAGGACAGGGAACATTTTGTTTTCTTCACATTCACATATTTTCCAGATAATAAATTAAAATAGTAGCACTTGATATAGGGTCAATAATTTAATCATTGTTAGAAATACATTTTTCATTACTAGGTTGAATATATTCTACATTTTTTGAAAACACAATGAAAATCCAGCTCTTCTAAATATAAAAATCACTGAAGCAAAAAATGCTTTCTTAAACTTCCCAACCTGCCAGGTGCAGTGGTGCACGCCTGCAATCTTAGCAGCTCCAGGGGCTGTATCCTCAGCAGCTTAGGGAGGTCCTAAGCAACTTAGAGAGACCCTGTCTCAAAATGAAAAATAAAAAATGGTTGGGGATGTGGCTAAGTGGTAAATGCCCCTGGGATCAATCCCTGGTGCAAAATAATAATAATAATAATTTCTCATCCTGAGAAAATAGCCTTCAGTGCCTTTCCCACTGAATTATAACTTTCAGGTCCATGGCTCAGTTCTAAACAAGGCATTTGTTTCCTACTTTATCTTATGGGTGTCAGTCCTGCCAAGACATTGTAAGGATTCTAGCATCCTGCAGCTTTTGCTCAGGCTTCTGAGTTATCCAGCTCACAGCTTGTTATAAGAAAAGCACTGATGAAGTCAAACACATTTTGTGAGTTCATACATGCCTATTCTGTTCCAGAAATGGACAGTCGCAGTTCCCATAAGTGTACATACCCTGATTTCCACTTCTGATGATGGGAAACCCAAGGCACAGGAAGATTACTCTTTCACACTAAAATGGCATATTCATGACAAATGAAACGGAGAAAGTGGAAGATGCTAGTCAATTATAAGTTCACCTAAGGTGACCTCATGACTTCATCTGGGAAATACTGTGTCATGCAACCATGACATTTGTCACATATATGTCCCTTTTAAATAGTATGAAAGAAATATGAAAATTATAAGAATCAAAATGGAGTTGCTTGTTAATTCTAATTTTAAAAAATGGATAAATGAAGCTGGAAGGTCATGAAGGAAACAGTTTTATGCATGATTGCTTAACAATAACTATCACAAAAAACTCTGCCAGACTACAAGCTTGCACAGAGGACTCTGCAATTTCATATGGAAGGTACTTGTACAAGGACATCTGCCCAGCAACTGTCTGTCCAATCTCAGATGGATGACACTATTCATTAGTCATCATAGCCAAGAATTATTGTTTCAAGATATCTTCTATAATCCTTCTCATTTTGTCTTTACATTTTTCTATTTGCTCTTGTTATTATAATAACTCATTGAGATTAAATAAACTTATAAAGAAAAAATGTTTCTTGTGGATATAGTTTGAGAAGGTTCCATTCATGATCAATTGCCCCTGTAGCTTTAGACATGTGGCAAGGAAGATCATAATGTTAGAAGTACATAGTAGAACAAAATCATGCATTTCAAGGTCTGGAAGTGAAAAAGACGAAGAGGAAGGGGAAGGGGTCAGGGCACGGAAACTCCCTCAAGATCACACTTTCAGTGACCTAAATCTCTACCAATAGGCACCATCTCTTAAATATTCCACCACCTTCTAATAGCACCTTGGGCTGGGGACCAAGTATTTAACCCATCACTTTTTGGGGACACTTAAGATGCAAAGTATTGCAAGAATGAATATTCCCATTGCAATGCTCTGCTATTTCCAAATCAATATCAGTATTCTTTGGAGAATCTGACTGTCTTTCATACTAACAAAAATAATAAAATAATTCACTTATTTAGATGGGAAATAAGACAGGGCAAAGTATTCGTAATAGCTTTAATAGACACATCCAGAATTCAATGGGAATCATTATGGGGTATACGTGCATTACAAATTAATTGTAGATTTGAAAGGAATTTCTTCAGTAACAAACCCCTTTTCTGCTCCCCTCCAAAAAAACTGCAAAGAAGCAAAAGTGGTGGTCTCAGATCATCCGTCATTTAGCATTCAACAAATATTAATGAAACCTCTTTTTAAAAATAGTTTTAGTTGTAGATGAATAGAAAACTATTTTATTTATTTATTTTAAGCAGGCTTTAAGGATTGAACCCAGACCTTCATATGTGCTAGGCAAGCACTCTGCCACTGAGCTAAAAACCAAGCCTATGAAACCTCTTTTTAACAGGTATCTGGTACTCTTGTACTCTTGTAGTATCAATTATCTGGGGAGAAGATAGGACATCAATTTTCCAGTGAATAAATGAGTTATATAGTGTAAAAAGTATTGGGAAAAAAATAACCCAGACCCTGGGCAAAGAACAAACTACTTTATACAGGGGGTTCAGGGAGATCCTCCCAGAAAAGATAAATACTTGAGTAGAAAACCTAAGTCTGAGAAAGAATCATCCTTGTAAAATACCAGGGGGAGACCCATTCAGGAAAAGAAACTGGTATTCCAAATGCCTTAATGAGGAAATACTCTTTGCATTTTCATGGAACATAAAACAGGCTAGAGCAACTATGGTGATGGCAAGAAATGATGAGATAGTTTGGATACTGAAACAGTAGTAGATAAAAAAAAGATGTGGGCACAGGATATATTCAGAAGATAAAATCAAGAAGATCTTCTGAGTTACCCAACCTTCAAAATATCAGTTCCCTTGCTGTAAAATTAGGATAAAACAGTACTGACTGCATAAAATACATGAGAAGAGTAGAGGATAACATACATACTTAGCACAATGTCTTGCATATTTTAAGTACTCAATATTAACTCAAATTGTAATTTTATATTACTATCTTAGTGAAGATAAGAGTATTTCTCAAAAGTTTTCAATTTGAAGAAAATCAATTATATTTTATATAATTAATTGATATTTACATGTTACTTACAATTACCTGGTAATCGCATGACAATGATCCAGTAATTATGCAAAAAATATACTTTTGTAGAGATACGTATCAAGACACGGGACAAAATAGGATGATGTCATCAATTTACTTGAAAATCCTGCAGCAAAAAAGAGGGAGAGTAAAACAAGTGTGACAAATTTGACATCTGAGAGAAGATATGTGAATTTATTGTACTAATCTCTTTTGCAAATTATGAAAACTTTCATAACTAAATGGTTAAGAAAAAAGGATTACTTTCTGATGGATTATAGTGGAATCAAACAAAATTTAATATATTGAGGAAATGTACTTGGGACTTGTTCAATGTATGATACTCTTGTTCCACCAGAGAGACAGACAATCAATATCTCAGAGGGCCTGTTGGTGGGTGACATATAAATGTGGGAGACATATAAACGTGGGAGACATATAAACGTGGGAGATCATGCTACATTCAGGCAAAATGGATGAAATAACCAAGGGAGAGATAATGGCACGAGAAGGAGGCCAGTTAAAATTTATGCAGAAAGTTAGAAGTAATATCCACTAAGAAGGAGTGGAATGGCCCTTGTAGTTGGAGGAACACTAGGAGAGGACATTGTCACAAACCCATAACTAGAATATAAAATTAAAGGAAGGGATGGAGATAAGAAACATGAGAGACAGTTTCAAAAAGAAGGGAATTATAAAATGTACCAAAGGTCTCTGAAATACAATGAGTTGAGAAAGAGAACATGATCATAAGATTAGTTCTTGGTGCTCTTGATAAAATCAGTTTTCTTGTAAGGAGAAGGTGTGGAAGGATTGATTGAAGTGGTTTTCAAGAAGAATGGTAATCAAAGTGGAGACAAATCTCCTCTTTGGAACTTGAAGGAAATGTGGCAGAACCTTACAGGCACTCAGGATAAAGGAATGCTTATGTTTTACTTATTCAAAATAAGTATTTTGAAATAAATTATTATAATAGAATTGTTATAGCAAACACCAGATGCACAACTTCTTCCTCCCAAAAGGAGGGGGAAAAATGCAGGCAGGTACTGAGAGGCCATGAGGTAAGGGCTTCTTCAATTTGACCTTTAGAAAACAAGACATTACTTCTGACCTTTTGTGTCTGACCTAACATTCTAATGACTATTACGTAAACTTTCCTGGATGTATGTTGAAAATTGTTAAGCATCCACTGGTTGACAAAGAACAGACCCTTGACATGACCAATCTTCTAAGAATTCAGTAAGCTATTATCTCAGTCCAGTAATCAGATTGTCCGCACTTTACTGTTTCAGCGGCGTGAGGGGGGCGGCTTATAACTCTTGTTAAGCTGGGTAAGGAAGGGCTAGTGAATGATAAGGAACTCTGAGTAGTTCGTTGGACTGGGCCTCCTTGAAGCTGAAAGCTGTCCATCCAGAAGTATTACGAAGAGAGTTGGAAAAAACCCGAAGTGCGGCTACTTACAATGAGGGGAATGATACAAGAAATTGGCATCAGACAAGGCGCAGTCTGCCTTGATGCCCAGGGCATATCGGGGGGGCGGGGAAAATCTAGAAGGGAAAGGAAACACCCCCGAAAATTCAGAGGCTATGTTGGCGATCTGCTCAGCCTCATGTGCGCTGAGAACGCTAAGAAAAACCCGAGGGGTGACGGTTGAGAGGAAGACAATGAGTGTGCCCCGTGAGAAGAGTGTTCAAAGGCTGGGATGGGTGGAAGAGAATGTCCAGGGGATTGGTACAGGTCTCCTACTGGGGCAGTAACCTCTGGATATTACGGGTCCCATCCCTTAGCTGACAGGTAATCATAACATTGAAAAGAAACCTTCAGACGGAAATCCCGAGAGAGACCGGTAGCGAACTCAGTGGGCTCCCACGCGCAGGCCCAGAACCCACCAATCCTACGTCGGACCTATTAACCCTGGTAGTGTTCTTCCGGTGGCGCAGGGACTTCCTGCTCTAGTTGCTATGTTTCTAAGGGCGGGACTAGGCAAGGCCTCAGTTCCGGTAAGATTCGCATAGTCCCAAGTGGCAGTTACCAGTCCGTTCTGTGGTCCTCGCATTCATCCTGCTTGGTTTCCCCAGCCGAGATTTCCTTACTTTTGGCAGAAAAAAAGCAGGTAAAGTGAATTTTCCCCCGAGGTTGGTGGTTGTCTGTTTCTATTGCCGGTAGATGGCAGTGTTGGTCCACTTGGCGGATCCGCGCCCTCTTTCCCCCGCCCTTCGTGCTTGAAAAAAATGCTGTGGAGCCTGTTTGTAGAAAAGTGTTTTTTCCTTTCTTCTGCGCAGCTCTGGATCCGCACATTTAGACACCGCCTTCTGGGCGGTCCCTCGCTAAAACTCACTGCCCACAGACAAAGCCTTTTCCTTTTCAGTTTTTTTTCCCCCCTCTTTGGGGCTGGCTATAGGAACCCTAGCAAAGAGTATTTATGCTTCTCTGAAAAGTCTTGTCTTTCTTTTCCCTAATGGTCCTGGAGTTTATGGACCTGGTGTTATATTGATGGGTATAGTCTTTCCTATGGAAGTCACTCAGTGTCTCTCTAAAAAATTTGGAAATCAGATAAGGTATAATAATACTAGTATTATCCAGAATCCCATCATCCATTGAAGACCACTAATACCATTTTGCAAGAACTTTCCTTAGAGGTTTTTCATTCATAAAGGAACATTTTATTCTATTTTTAATTTAAATTTATGTAACTGATACACAGAAACAAAAAATGTACATATTTACTCAGTATGATGATGTTTTGATACATATGTACATTGTGTAAAGTTCAAATGGGGAAACTAAAAGAAAACACCAGAATGAAGGAAATAAAAGAAAAATAGAACGACTCACAGTAATGGGTTTATTGGGGAGAAACCTGCGGAGGGGAGGCCCAGTGGATGCTGGGACCCCACCTTCCACTTACAGCCTGTGGTAGATATAGGGAGAGTGGGAGAGGAGGGGCTTAGTACGATGTTAGAGAGTTGTCAAAGAGTCCTTTCTTATATTTAGGGTTCCTTTGCACGATTGTAGAATATTGTCTGTTTAGGGACAGGAGGTGAGGTGACTCATTTAAGATGTAGAAAATGTTCCAAACTGGCATTGCCTAAGTCGGTTCTACCTAACAGGAACATAATTTTCAAACATTTATGATAGAAACAGGATCCTTTCTTCTAGTTTCTAGAATAAAGATGCATTTTAAATACAAGAAAGTTCATTTTGCACAGAGGCTTATTTTTAGCATGTCCTAAAAATCATTTGAAAAAATCCTATAATTTTTAAAAATTCATTTATCTTCCTAAAGCAATTCATAGCCTAGAAGAGTGGTAAATTATTTAATAACTGAGATGGAAAACAGAAATAACTCCTGATCCCCTAACTGAAAAGAAAATAAATTTAACCTTCCTAAGTACAGGAGCTAGAGGTGTTTTGCATTGTTTGTGCTCAACACTACATTTTCAGCACATCAACAAAATAATATACAGCAGTGTGTTCTCAATATACATTTGTTGAATAAATGAACCTTATTTCTTTAAGTCTTATCTTTGCAAATATGTTCTTTTTCATATTACTAGATGAATATTATGTAAACTGTATGAATCCACGTGGCTTTCTTACCTTCCATTTTGCACTTTATTTATTGTGAGCAAAAACTATGTTGTTACTTTTTTTTAAGGTTTTCTTGTCTGTTTTACACTTTAGGAAAGCATTCTGCAAATCAGATTGTAATCTCAAGTCTGAATGACCAGGGGCCTAAATCTTGGTGCCCTCTTCTGGGAGCCCTGAGACCCTCTTGGCAAGTTACTTTTCCTTTGCATACTACAGTTTACATGCATATAAAATGAAGATTGTAATAGCATCTGCTTAATGGGGTGGTGGTCAACATAAGTAACAAAACAGGTTCTAACTTTGTTCCTAGCAGTTGTAGATATAATTATTGCTATTCTCTCCACTATTCTCTAAAATATGTTAGATATATATTATATACTTATTTTTAAGTACGAGACTGAATTTGATAAAACATACTCTAGATTTACTTATAACAGTTATCTGTTCTTCAATTTCTTATTTGTGCCTTCTGGTAAAAAAAAACCCTCAAGAGAAATTTCTAGGAAAATTCAGTCAAGGATTTGTGTAGGACGAAAGCACATGGATAGAGTCTCCAAAGTTTTTCTCTCCATTAAATGCAAATAATAGTTTTTGCATATATATATTCACATCTCTGATTATTTAGAATAGAGTTCCAGAAGTAGATTTACTGGACTTAAAAATTTGAACACTTATAACTCATGGTGCATATTGCGGACCCATTTGTATTGCCACTAACATACCATAAGGATTCTTGTTTTTCATAACCTCCCCAGCATTTATTAATATTTGAAAGTTATCTTGTTGACTTTAAAAGGTATGTGTGAATATATTGAATCCCCTCCCGAGATCTGTCACATACATTACAAGTACTATTT
>PVKS010046097.1:0-13471 GCA_004027875.1 Aplodontia rufa
TACTATTTTTAGAGTTATAACGGGAATGGGAAGGGTGGGATAAGGGAGGGTCATTGGGGGGGGCACTCCTGGGGATAATTGCAATGTCCAGAATATATACACATCTTATACACATTTTATATTGTTTTGTTAAAATCTTGTAAGGTTGCTCAAAAATAAAAAAATTTAATAAAAAAAAAAAAAACTTTGGCCCTCAAATCTCAAATGCAAGTTCCTCTGTTGTTCTAATACGATTGATGTCCAACTGTTAGACTGCAATCAGAATTATAAACCTGTAAGATAGAAAGTACACTAGCTTCATTGCTTACTCTCCTGTGCTTGGTTAAAATTGAGCTCTAGAGTTAACAGCATCAAGCTTCATAAGGTCCCTGTTCAGACACCTCTGTTTGCACCCAACGGCTGTTTCTAGGTGCCTGTTGAGGTTTCCTTTGTGGTGAAGGAGTCAGCACCTTGCACCACACACCAGCAGTGCGTGCTCTTCTTTGCACTTCATCCGTAGCAAATTTCTTCGGATCAGCACAATCGCCAAGCATCTTCCCCTGGAGATCTTGTTGAGCTGGCTCACTACGTCTGTGTAATTATTTCTCACGTGCCCTCGGCAGCCTTTGCTATACTCCCTGGGACACTCCACCTTATGGATGCTTTCCAATGTCTAGTCCCGAAGTGGCTGTGTGTTTCTATGTTTCCTGTTGAACTTGGAGAGAGTTGGGAGTATTATTTCCTGTGGGATCTGTCAAAAGTCTGAGTTAAAGGGGTTTTTGTTGCTGTTTGTTTTGTTGGTGATAAAATTTTTTTTTTTTTTTTTTGCATCACTGGTTCCAACTGAGTTTTAGCTTAACCAAAAACTCCAGGTCATTTTCTACTGAAATGACCCTATTTGTTAATAACTTTTTTTTAAAGAAAGAGAGGGACAGTGAGAGAGAAAGAAAAAGAGAATCAATTTTATTTAGTTTTTCATCTGTTTTTTGTTGCTCTGACACTCCATTGTGTACATGGTACTAGGGTACGAACCCGCATCCTCGCATATGCCAGGTAAGCGCCATAACTGCTAAGCCACAGCTGCAGCCCTGAAATCACCCTATTTAGTATTCCAGTCTACTTCTCTAAAATTTAGTATTGGGAAACACTCTCATGTAAGAATTTTCAAAATAACTGTCCGTATGGTGTCAGTGCAGTGTTTAAGTTAGTCTAGGCTATTTTGTTTCTTGGTTTTAGTATGTCTCATTACAAATATTATTAAGAATTTTTTCCAGATAATTAAGGAGAACATATCAACCCCATAACTAATTGTGAGACTTTAATACATCTTTTGATACTGTTTCTGAATATTTTGAAAAGAAATTTTTATATCTGTATGGAACATATCTTGGTGATATTGGAAAAACAATTAAACAATGAAGATAAGTCTCAAAAATGTAAATCGCACAAGGAGAAAATGAAGATGGTAGAGCTGGTGACAACGTTGTTGACATTCATTACCCCTGGATAACCTCTGCACGATGGTAGCTTGTGGATTCCAAATCCTAGAGCAGCAACCAAATTTGGACAAATGAATGTAATACACATATTTTTAGGAAAAGGTCCTTTCTGAGGGACTAGAACATTGTAGATCTCCCCTGGCTTTGTGCTGAGGATGTCCACCTTTTTTCTGTGTGCAGGAACAGCTTCTGGGAGAAGTGTCTAGAACATCCAGCTTGTCCTTTCCATGCTTTTCTTCCTTATGTCAGTGCTTCATCCCCACCCCTAGGGCCCAGAGCTCACAAGCTCCCTTTTCTTACTCTGGTTCCCCAAGGGAAAGCTGTGGGACCCAGGACTGGCATCAGGTGGTGCAGGAAGGAGGAGAAGCTGGGCCTGAAGTCTGAGTTCCTGATCAGAAAGCCCTGAGCATGGAGGACAAGAGGGATGTGAGAACGAAAATCCCAGGGTGGACAGTGAGCACAGGGTGGACTCAGGGATGGGAGCTGATTAGATGGCAGGGAGGGCTGGGTGGATGCTGTTGGGGTAGCCTGAAAACAAGAGTCCATGTCCAGGGCTCCTAACCTGCCAGCTCTTGCCCTCTGTCAGTGAGCTCAGGTCTCATCATGGAAGCTGAGGTCACTGTCAACCAGAAAGAGCCTCCTCAGCACATTGTACCCTCTGTAAACTCTGACCTTCATTCTCATAGATGGGGGTTCATGCTACTCCAGCCCTCTGTGTCTTACCTTGAGTTCTCTCATTCCACTCTGGGCTCTTCAAGGTGCACAGTGTTGACAAGTGATGATCTCAGTGGTTCAAAGGACAAGACTTACCCACCCTTGTGACAGAAATGAAGGATAGCATGAAGCAGGGATGACTTTTAGGGCCCACAATGAATGGGACAGTAGTCAGGGCCAGGGGACTGGTGAGAGGAAACCCAGTAGTAATCCCTAAGTTACAGGAAAAAATGGAGGTGGGCAGGTGGGTGTGGCTGTTGGGGGGTCCCTGGGAACCTCAGACCCAAACACACTCCCCTTCTCTCCTATGTGTCCTTAGCACCCTACTCTGTCCCTACCAGGAAAGGCTGAATAGAGGAGCCACATCCTAGGTCACAGTCAGGGACCCTTGTCAATAGATCAGCCCCACCCCCATCTGTGTCTCCCATCACTAACTCATTTTCACCCTGATTTCCCCAATGTTGATTTCCATAAACTACCTTTATCTACTCATTTGTGTAAACCATGCACTGAAATACATAACCAGGTAGAGACAATTTGTGTTTTGTTTGAACACCACAGGTAAGTTTATAATTGTCATAATGAATAAAACTATAGAATTGTTGGCAGCACAGAAAGCAATGGCATTATTCCTCCCATTCCTATAAATAACTTTCTGCTGTATCCAAGTTGTACCTTTGTATATTGCATCCCACAAAATTTTCTACAGATATAGTCTAATGTTTTAAGAAAGAAAACAGAAACTACATTCATTTGGATAAACAATTGCTTTATTTAACAAGACTTATGTCAGGTTGGGGCTGTCACTCACATTGCTGCCTCAGACTGTGGAGCTAATTCCAACATTCATACCCCTTCTCAATATCACAGCTAATCTTCCTGTGGCATTGTGTTGGGAGTTAGGAGCCCCAAAGGAAAACCAGTCTCTGTATTTTATGGCAACATCTTAAAAGTTCTCTCTTTATACTAATCACCAAATTGGGGCACTACAAAAAAAAAAGTAAAATTCCACATCAGATCAAGTGTGATCCTTGAAAACAATAAAAATTTCTGACACAAAGACTACATAGGCCTGGCATCAAAACAGTCCTACACAGATGCTGAGGGGCACCCCTTTAATGCTGCAGATTTGAGGGCCACTGATGTCTTGGCTAGCCTTGGGTTGAGGGTGACAGTCAGGTCTGAGGCCCTGCAGCACCAGGAGATGGTATGGGACCCTGGGCTGGACTGGAAGATGCACCAACTGATCTCCCTGAAGGGGGTATCCAGGCTCCAGCCCTGGGTGTTAACAAGGACAAGCTCTCTTCCCTTCTGTTGCCTGGATACTTTCTGATAGGTCTTGGTAACAACAAGGGCAGCAATTCCAGAGAAAAAACTCCCCAAGAATAGTATTTGCTGTGATCCTTTATCACTTCCAGTTCTCCTGACCAAAACAATCCTCAGAGAGTATCCTCACACTCAGCCAAGTTCACATTAGGAAGCTCTGGAATTTAGGCTCCTTGGCTGGTTTAAAATGGAAGAAACGCTGCAATATCGTTGTTTCTAATTGCTGTGTAAAATTCCATGGTATATATGTACCACAGATTTTGGATCCATTCATTCAGTGAGGGACATCTGGGTTGCTTCCATAGTTTAACAATTGTAAATTGGGCTGCTACGGCTATGGACGAAATTATGCTGAGTGAAATCAGCATAACCCAGAGAACCAAGGGTCGAATATCTTCACTCATCTGTGGAGACTGGAACTAGACCCTGGCCATTGAGAAAGGTGTTCTACTATCATGTGTTAATCCAGGTAAGGTGTAATGTTATATAACCTAATACATTTTTAGAGATATTGTGGGAAAGGGAAGGGAGGGATAAGGTTGGTTAATTGGGGGGGGGCAATCTTGGGGGTAAATCTAATCTTCAGAATCTATATACATTTTATATTATTTTGTTAAAAACTTGTATGGTTGTTCAAAAAATAAATTTCTCAATTAAAATAAATAAAATGAAAGTTTCTATAAACTGGAATCCATCCCAATCTTCATGTTCTTTTTTTCTTCCCAACCTGAAGATAAAACCATCAGTGAAGTTTTCTCCCTGAGAAAGTCTCCCTGATACCTCCTACACGTTATCTTCTTGTCCAACACACCTCCTGCATACTTTTCTGTGATGAAAATGGTATTCACAATGCAGAATCTGGAATTTTATGATGTTTACCTTTTGTGTGACATATCTTTTCTTCTAGAATAGATCCAAACTTGCTTTTAAGACATAATATCAGAGGAATCCTATCCATTCCATCTTTTCTATTCAAAGGCATTAAGAGTCTGGACATACCATCTGTGGCTACAATGAAGGAGGAGTTAAAAGATGTCTTTTTGTATACAGCCAGCCCAATATGGGGTCTCTCAACAAGGAAGGAAAGGAACATTTCATAGGAGATGTGAAAACTCTTTAAATTTTTGTATGCTATTTAGAGCAGAGTTAGTCTTATTTTCTCAAGTTCTACAGAAGAAAAAGGAAGATAAATTTGATTGCAGTTTTCTAAAGAAAGAGCAAGAAAGTGAGAGACAGAAAGAAAGAGAGAATCACTTTTGTTTTTTTCATTTAATCTGTTTCTCCAACACTTAGATGTGTCGTGGTGGTAGAGTTTGAACCTGAATCCTCACACGTGCCTGACAAGCACTCCAAACACTGAGCCACTGTTCCAGCCCCTGAAATCATTATTTTAAAAATATTCTGCTTTTAAGAACAATAGCAGATCCATAGTGACCTTTAGTTACCTAGACTATTTGAAGCGAGTTTGATGGCTCAGTATTCTGCTGGATTATCCTGCATTGGGGAAAAAAATAGGTCAGCTAGTTTCTAAATTTTAAATTACATGTGTGTCCTGTAGATAAGTACAGCTTTCCAATGTTGACCACGGTAAATATAGAAGGTGAAAAAAGACCAGTGACCATAAGAAAAATCTTTGAGAAATTAGTTGACAAGCTCCCCACCAAAGATCACAGTACCTACTGGTATCCAGGGAGAATTCTATTACACCTTCCAGGACCAGAGAACTCATGTTACTTCACTTTCCCAGAACACAGGAAAGGGAGAGAAATTTTCTAATTCTATGAGGCCCAAAGCTGACAAAGATCATACTGAAGAAGAAAACCACGGATGAATCACTCGTGTGAATACCAATGCCAAATACTAACAAAATGCTACCAAAAGAGATCCATAATATTTTTTTAAATAATACATCAGAACTAAACAATTTATTTTAGAAACCTAGAGTGAAGGAGAAGGCTTACCAAAAGGAAAATTATTAATATAGTTCACCACAACTGCCCATGTTAGGAGTAATCTGTAAGACATGAATTGAAACAAATTTTCTTCTTTCTCCTTTTCTCAGTCTCTTTGTCTATATCTTTCATTTGCTAAGCACCAAAATCAGCCACATAAGTAATGGGGAAACATTTTTCTACTAAAATGTTAATGTCTCCACCTCACTTACTTTTATAGTTTGGGTGAGAATTGTCCTCCAAGAAGCCCAATATGTAAGACAAGGCAAAGGCTCAGAGGAGAAATGATTGTGTTATGACAGCCTTAACCCAACTGGTAAACTAATCCTCTGATAGGGATTAACTGAGCAGTCACTGTAGGCTGGTAGAGTGTAGCTGGAGAAGGTGGTTCACAAAGGGCATGCCTTTAGAGTGTATAATATATATCTGGTGAGTAGAGTTTCTCTCTGCTTCCCCATGTGATGCCTTGAGATGCTTCCCTCTGCCACACCCTTCTGCCATGATGTTCAGCCTCACCTCAACCCCCGAGGAATAGAGCCAGCCTTCTATGGACTACAACCTCTGAAACGTGAGCCCCCAAATAAGCTTTGCCTCCTAAAATTGTTCTTTTCTGGTCTTTTAGTCACAGCAATGGGAAAACTGACCAAAACAGAAATTGGTCCCAAGAGTGGGGTCATTGCTGTGACTAACCTGACCATGTGGTTCAGAAGCTTGTGGAGCTTTATGGAATTTATGGGAGGAATTTTGAGACATTTAGTAGTGCAAGCTGAAAATGCTTTAGATTGTTGTAAGCAGCTCTTAATCCATGATTCTGGTGGGAGCTCAGAAGGCCAGGATGCCAATAGGATTGTGCATTGTAAAGATAGTGCTCAACAAGTTTCAGAGGAGGAGGAGGACTCTATTGGAAATTGCACTAGAGATCATTCGTGTCACGTTCGGGCTAAGAAGTTGTCTGCATTTTGCCTATGTCCTGAAACTTTCTGTGAGACTCATGTTAAAAACAGTGGACATGGGGCTGGAGCAGTGGCTCAGCAGTTATGGTGCTTGCCTGACATGCATGAGTACGCAAGTTCGAACACCAGTACCATGTACCCAAAGAAGTGTTAAAGCAATGAAAGCCACATGAAAAACTACATAAAATGATTCTCTTTTTCTCTGTCTCTCTCGCTATCCCTTTCTCTTAAAAAAAAAAGTGATGGACTTCTTAATCTGGGGGAAAAAATTTCTAGGATCATAGTATTCAGGTGATGATACGGATATTGCTGGCAGCTTTTAGCTAAGTTTATAGATATATTCAGGACCAAAAAGCAGAGCTAAATGATTTGAAAAACTTGGACTTGAAAGGTGGGAATAAAACTGGGGCTAAAGAAGTTCCAGCACTAAGGAAAAGCTAAAGACTTTGCCTAAAGACAATAAGAAAGATGGCTTGAGGGCATCTCAGGAATTGGCAAGACCACACCCATCTCAGCATCATTCTATGCCCCTATTTTTCTGAATGGAAATATTTACCATGTGCCTTTATATATTGGACATAAATAATTTGATTTGATTTTTACAGGAGCTCATGCTGAGAGTTTGCCTTGAATCTCAGTGGAGACTTAGGACTTGAGCTTTTGGGCAATATTGCAACCGTTAGTACTATGGAGACTCTTAAAAATTGACTAAATGTATTTTGTATTGTGAGATCATCATGAGCTTTGGGGGACCTGAGGTGGAATCTTATAGTTTGGATGACAAGTGTCCTCTGAAAAATTCAATATATGAGACAAGGCAAAAAGCCTGAGAGGAGAAATGATTGGGTTATGAGAACCTTAACCCAATCAGTGAACTAATCCTCTCATAGGGATTAACTGAGCAGTAATTTTTGGCTGGTAGGGTGCGGCTGGAGAAGGTGGGTCATTGGGGATGTGCCTTTAGAGTATATGTTATATATCTGGTGAGTGGAGTTTCTCTCTGCTTCCTGATGTGATACCTTGAGCTGCTTCCCTCTACCATGCTCTTCTACCATGATATTCAGCCTCACCTCAAGCCCCAAGGCATGGAGCCAGACTTCTACAGACTAAGTCCTCTGAAATCATGACCCCACAAATTTTCTTCCTAAAATTGTTCTTTTTCTGGTCTTTTAGTCACTGCAACAGAAAAGCTGACTAAAACACTTAATCACAGCATTTCAGGAATTCACCAATCAGATCATTGATAATTTGTTCTAGATTTTCAGCCCACTCCCTGTCCATGCACTCCTTAGTAGGGTAGTTGTGGGTTTGAGGTGAACTTCTTCTACCTTGATTCTTCATCTTTGAAAAGCTTCTTCTGTATCTTTAAATTGGTTTTTCCTGCATGGAACCAAGACAAGTCTCTGGGTGCTTCTTCCTTACAGGTCAAAAGGTGGAGACAGACACCACCTTTTGACCATCTTCTTCCAGGAGCCTTGTTTCTTCCTGGAACCTTGTTTTGCTGCACCTTTTGGATTTACGTTCCAGGACTCAGATTTGGTCTTGGTGGGGTTGCTGGGCAGTCCACTGCATTGTTGAATCTAAGCAGTAGAGGCATGTCACAGTGTCCTAGAGTCCCAGAGGTGTGGAGCAGGCTGGAATAGACCAGCTTATGCACTACCCTGGGACCTGGGATCCTTGGTGGTGGGATGGGCCCAAAATATCTGGACCTGGCATGTGTGCATGACAACTGGATAGTGTCTGGGTTTGGGGTCCTTCAGGGTGTCCAGCATGCATGTTGGGGCTGGGCCAGAATCCTGGGTATGAATGGATGTGGTGTGTCCTGACGTTTCTTTCTAGTTGTTCATCCTTAGGTCCATGCTGCTGGATTGGGGGTTTTTCCTATCCCTTACTAGGGTTGGAGTATTGTCAGAAAACTTGAGTTCAGAAGTCAAATCCCTAACCTGTGAACTGTTAGTCCCCCTTAAGAATTCCAGCTCCTCATGAGCTAATGAGAAATCATCTGTATGAACAACCAATGCTTACAATAAACAGCATTAAATTGGTTATTTATTACCAACTATATCTATTATAATGTTAAATTCCACCTATGAAATGAATGATAGTGTTAGCCATTACTTTCAGTGACAATGGTATTCAGTCTTCACCTATGTCAGGTTCCAAAGGATATAATAGTTATTGAGTTTGGCATTAACAATGGTAATGATTATACAGCATTGACGATGGGTGTTTGATTTGTATACATTAATTAGAGCTAAGAGGTGATAAGCTTACAGTTGCCTGAGAGAGAAGGGAATGTAAGAGGAAGTTAGAGAGGAGCTTGTAATATCCAAGCATGAACAGAGAGAAAGTAGAGGAGGTGAATGATATTTTTATTTGGGGGGGGTAGTGGTAATAAATACAGAGGGAGAAGAAAGAGAGGTACCAAAGTAGAGGAAGAGTGAAAGAGATATTAATAGAATTTTGGTGATTCTATAAGAAAGGATAGAAGAAAGTAGAGGAAAACTTTGTAACTGGGGCACAATACAATTCAAATACTAAATGTACTAATCATAATTCCAACCCTCATCAGGCAGGACAAGGCTAAACGTTGACATTGAAGAAAATGCTCAGGAATGAAGGGTGTGTAGAGAGAAGGGGGGAAAGGACAAAAAGAAAAAACAGGGGAAAATGAAAAAAAAATCACCAACAAAACAAAATAATACCAAAAAAATTAAAACAAAACAAAAACAAAAACCCAAATAGTATGTTTACATGCCCATGAATCTATCAACTTCTCGAGCTGGCACACAAATACACATCAAAAACAAGAGAAAGAAAGATTCTTAATGAAAAATTGGAACTATATTCACTGAGGTTGTCTCTACACATTGGGAGCAGATGTTCACTAACAGCCTGAGTTTTGTTAACAGGGTCTCTGAGACTGGAATTATGTGATCTCCAGCATAAAACTGGGTATCTAGCTCTGTCTCCTGGGCTTTCTGCATAGAGACGTCCCTGAAGAGATCAGGTTAACAAATGCCCAAATGGCTGGCCTTTGCCAGCCTCCCTCGGAATCTGAAACTCAGGAGATTTCCCAGATTTTAGCCTCAGGGGGTTGAATGCAGAGCTATGCTCCCTCTGCTGGTTACACACACAGTCCCTCCATGTTTTATGTGCTCAGACTGTGGTCTCTTGAGTTCTACTGTCTCACCTTAGCTTATCATGTGAGCCTTCTGGCCGGGGATAGGGATGGACAGTTCTGGACAGTCTGTTCAAAATGACTCTTGATTCTCCTACTTGCAGGCTGCTCAGAGATACTGTTCTCCCCTTACACTGTGGAACTGCAGTAGGGTTGTCTCCAATTGGGCCCAATGCACAGTTCCTTATACAACTCAGCTTCTCTATAGCAGATTGGATTGCACATGATGGTTCAGCTCCTCCCCAACTCCCTTGATGATTGGGAGCAATGGTGGTGGCAGCTGCCATGTTCTGGCTGGTACAGATAAAATCCCTCTTTCCCACTGGCTGCACCCAAATCTCTGACCCTCCAAAAATCTTCCTTAACTAGCGCTGTGCTCTGGATAGGTTTTCCCCTAAATGCACCTCACCACAATCGAGCTATCCCAGAGTTTTTTCATCAGTCATGGAACCAAACAAAAAGCAGCCTTCCTGAAGCTTGCCATCTTGGAATTCCCCAAGAATCAAATTTTTATATAGTTTTTCATCTGGTTTTCCTATGTGGTGCTGGGGTTTGAACCCAGGTTCTCACCCATGCCAGGCAAGTGTCATTACAGCTGAGCCACTGCTCCAGCTCCCCTGCCCCCCACTTTTTTATTTTTAGACAAGGTCTGGCTAAATTGCTTAGGGTCTAGCTAAATTGCTGAGGTTGGCTTTGAACTTTCAAATTTGGTCTCAATGTTACCCCAGATTTCTTGAATATTCTGTTTGGGGTCTTCTTTATTTCCAAATTTATGTACTTTGTCTTCAAGGTCTGAAAATCTATCTTCCAAGTGGCCTAATCTATTAATGATGTTTTCCATTGAATTTTCAGTTTGTTTTATTGATTCCTTCGTTTCAAGGACTTCTTCATTTTCAGGTTTTATATTTCTTTATTGAAGTGATCTTTCACTTCCTGCATTTCATCTCTGACTTCCTTCCTTACATAGTCTTCCAGCTCATAGAACAGTTTAAGTATGAACTTTCTAAGTTCCTTTTCTAACATTTTTTCCAGTGTGGTGTCACTGATGTCTGTTGTTGAAACATTATGGGTTCTTTGGGGTTGATTTATTCCCTTGCTTTTTCATATTGTTTGTATGTCTACCCATCTGTCTTTATTGTTCTGATTTCTTCTTTAAGTGAAGGATTACTCTGTGAGCTTCTTTGTCTTGTGCATCCTGGATTGCATGGATTTATAGACACATTTTTTTCTAATTCAATGTATGACTTCTGCTGGTTCAAGATTCAGGAACTGAATTTCAAATCTGTGAACTTTTGGTGTACCTGTACATTACCAGAACCCAACAGAATAGAGTAAACAAATAATTGCATTAACCAATACGTACAATATATAGATTTAAACTAATTATTAGGCTCTTACAATGATATTACAAAGGTGATTGCTGTAAAAAAGCAGAAATTGTAGGGTCAACACTTGCTGTAAGTGATAATAATATATAACCAAGGATTATATCTGTTATTAAAGAACACAACACCACTGGTGTTAGAGACAGGGTGTATGAAACCCTATTGGTGCTACAGGATGGTTAGAAAGCAATTAATTAAGAGAAAATACAGTGTAATAGGAAGGTAGGGAAGACCTATAATTACATAGAATGAACAGAGAGAGTGTCAAAGAAATGTGGGTTATGATAGTTATAAGGAAGGAGGAGTAGATGGAATTAACACAATTAAGGAAGAGTGAGAGAGACAGCAGTAGGGTTTGGTTTTTATTTGAAGGGAAGAAAAAGGGAGAAGCAAGAGAACAGACAATGAGATGAGAGTACAAAACCAAACCATGGAACCATGGTACAATAAACTAAATCCCAATCCTCAGAAGGTAGGACAAGGGAATATAAGTATATGTTTAAAAATGCTAAAGAATGAGAAGAGAGAAAAAAAAGAAACAGCATCCAATATATAACCATAAACCCATCAGAATAACAAAATACCTATGTCATTGAAAAGACCAAACCAAATAGAACAAATTGAAGAAAAGGAAATGTGGAAGAGAAAGAGGATGGAGAAGGAAAAAGGGATGAAAAGAAAAAAGTATTGATGAAGGATTATGGAAATATGTTCTCTGAAGTGGTTAGAGCAGTCAATGAGAGCAGATAGTCACTTTGTAACTCCACTATTCCACTGGCTGTTCCTATTTGCCATTTTCCATGACCACACCTTGACTGGCAAGACTATTATTAATAAAAGCCAAGTGAGAAGAGGATCCCAATTACCTCACCCAGGAGACTGGTGGAATAAGATCTGACACACCGCACAAGACAGACTCATCAGTTGTCAGGCTAACAAAGAGCATGCAACACAGGACTGGAAGTCGTCTCCAGGTTATGCCATGGAGCAGACCCTGTGAGGTGAATAAAGTAATACCTACAATACCATCACCCTGCCAATAAGGGGTACAAGGAGAATGTTTACTATGTATAGAGGGAGGGGATTTATGCTATTACAAGAATGGGAACCAGACTTCTTCAAACTAACTTCTGTAGATCTGATTTTAGAATAGTATAAATGTCATATATGAGTTCATGATAAAACTATACTGAAATTAATTCCAAGTCAAAACTAAAATGAAACAAGTGTCCATAACTCTGTGCCCATGTATAATTAAACACACTAATTTCACTGAACTTCCCTAGTAGAGTATTGCTATAATAATAGCAATAGCAATAATATTGACATTGTTATCCTCAAAATATTGTGTGGTGTGTGTGTGTGTGTGTATGCGTGGGTGTGTGTATTTGTGTGTGCATGGGTTGGATACACAGACATAAACACCCACACACACTATGTGTGTGTGTGTGTGTGTGTGTGTGTATGCATGCGTGTGTGTGTCTACACTGAAAAGGCTGAGAAACAGTGCCACACCCAGCTGCAATAACCACCTCCTGTGCTCAGTCATGGTTGCATTACCATTACCCTCCAAAAGCAGCCAAGTATTCCTGGGGAAATGACTAGTTCAAAGTTTGAAAAGAAAATGCATGAAATAACCTTGAACCAGCTTTCAATGGAGTTTCACTGCACCCTGACTGAAACAAAATAAACTGAATACATTATGAATAGTCTCAGAAACCTGAACAGTGATGACAGATGTTTTTTAAAATTAAAAACATTATATGTTTGATATTATTCTCATGATGAAAAACTCTTTATCTTTCAGATATACATATTAAAGTATTTAAAGATAAAATTACATATTGCATACTATTGGCTTCAATATAATCCAGAAGGTGGGATGGATAGTGAAAATGGAAACTCAAATGGCCAAAAGTCAGTATTGTCTGAGCTGGGTGATCAATACAAGAGAATTATTATACTCGCTTCTATGAACCTGTGACATTTACTTTTTGAAATCTTTGGGGATGGAGGAGGTGGTGGTGCACACCTATAATCCCAGAGACTTGAGAGACTGAGGCAGGAGGATCACAAATTTGAAGCCAACCTCAGCCACCTGAGACCCTCTTCAAAAGAATAAATAAATAAAAGAAAAAGGGGGGAAAAAAAGGCTGGGAATGGAGCTCTATGGCAGAGTGCCCCAGGGAGCAACCGCAAAAAAAAAAAAAGTCTGGGGGCCAATGGAACTAACGCAGTTGCTTTGCAATGCCATGGGTACAAAGGGAAACCAGGTCATCTCAACTGATGCATAAAAGACTTTCAATAAAATTCAACACCCACTTATGCTCCAAACACTGGACAAGGTTTTGATAAAGGGAGATACTTTAATTTCATAAGAGCTATTATGACAAATCCATAGACAATATTATACTTACTGGAGAAATACTGAAAGCATTCCCACTAAATTCAGGAACAAGACAAGATGTCCACTCTCACCACT
>PVKS010046098.1:0-13468 GCA_004027875.1 Aplodontia rufa
GAAAAAGAAGCCAATGATATCAAAACCACTGAGTTTTGGAGTGTTGATTCAACTCTTGGAAATAAATCTTAATAGAATTTCCAGCTGCTGGTGAAAACTCTCTTAGAAATGCAGGGTTATTTTGCTTTCAGCACACAAATTCCTCCCAGGAAAGGATAAGGATCTTTCACACATATCACACAGTCAGTGAGGTATATGTAGAGCTAGCTGAACAATGACAGTCACTGCAGATCCGGTTTCAGTATCCCTGCTTGCTATGCAGCATAGTTTAGCAGATCTCAGGCAGAAATGCCCAGGAATTGCCCTTTGTGACTAGCAGCTAGCAGCTGCTTTCAATGCACGTTTTAACAGCAAAATCGCTTAATGGTTTAAAGCCTACTGTGCAAGTCTGCATTGCTTTGAGATAGCATGAAGATGTTCTACACACATTGTGGGCTCTTTGAACTGAGCTCACGGATCAAATTTCAGTCTGCCACAGCAGAGAGTTTTCTGTCTGCAGTTTTAAGCCTTAGCCAAACTCAAGTGTTCATCGCAATTAGTGATGCAATGATTTTTTTCAGGTAGTTGTCACAGGATTATAAGTTAGGTTTGGATTCATGAATAAAGCTGGCTTTGGAACGTTGAACACAGGCTTGGATTCTTAAAAGGAACTGGAATTGGAAACCTGAATATTCTAGCATTGTGGGCTTCTCTTCCACAGATTTTTTAATATGTCTCTGTGTGATAAAGCATCCGATATATCAAACCCACTGAGATTGGAAGTGTTGATTCAGCTCTGGATGCATGTCTGTAAATAGTGTTTCCAGCTGCTGTGAAAACTCTCTTAGAAATTCAGGGTTATTTTGCTTTCAGCACACAAACTTCCTTCCAGGAAAGGATAAGGAGCTTTCCCTAATTATCACACAGTCAGTGAGGTATATGTGGAGCTAGCGCAACAATGGCAGTCAGTGCAGAGCCGGTTTCATTATCATGCTTTCTATGCTGAGTGTTTTAGCAGATCTCAGGCAGAAATGCCCAGGAATTGCTCTTTGTGCCTACCAGCCAGCAGCCGCTTTCAAAGTGCTTTTTCAACAGCAAAACCGCCTAATTGTTTAAAGCATACTGTGCATGTCTGCATTGCTTTTAGATAGCATGAAGAGATTCTACACATAGTGTGGGCTCTTTTAACTAAACTCATGGGTCAAATTTCATTCTGCCACAGCAGATGTTTTCCTGTGTACAGTTTTAAGCACTGGCCAAACTCAAGGGTTCATAGCAGGTAGTGCTGCAATGATTGTTTTCAGCTAGTTGTCAGAGGATTAGAACGTAAGCTGGATTCATGAATAAAGCTGGCTTTCGAATGTGGAACACAGGCGTGAATTCTTAAAAGGAACTGGAATTGGATACCTGAATGTTCTAGTTCTCTGGGCTTCCCTTCTACAGATTTATTAATATGTCTCTGTGTGACAAAGCAGACAATGATAGCAAACCCACTGAGCTTGGGATTGTTGATTCACCTCTGGGAAATAAGTTTGTGAATAGAGTTTTCAGCTGATGTTGAAAACTCTCTTAGAAATGCAGGGTTATTTTGCTTTCAGCACACAAACTTCCTTCCAGGAAAGGATAAGGAGCTTTCCCTAATATCACACAGTCAGTGAGGTATATGTGGAGCTAGCTCAACAATGGCAGTCAGTGAAGAGCCTGTTTCAGTATCCCTACTTGCTATCCTGAGTGGTTTAGAAGATCTCAAGCAGAAAAGCCCAGGAATTGCCCTTTGTGGCTTGCAGCCAGCAGCCACTTTCAAAGCACGTTATCAACAGCAAAACCACCTAATAGTTTAAAGCATACTGTGCAAGTCTGCATTGCTTTGAGATCGCATGAAGAGATTCTACACACAGTGTGGGCTCTTGGACTGAGCATACCTGTCAAATTTCAGCCTGCCACAGCAGAAATTTTCCTGTCTGCATTTTTAAGCACTAGCCAAACTCAAGAGTTCATCGCAGGTAGTGCCACAATGATTGTTTTCACGTAGTTGACAGAGGAATAGAACTTAGGCTTGGATTCATGAATAAAGCTGGCTTTGGAACATGTACACATGCTTGGATTATTAATAGGAACTGGATTTGGAACGCTGAATGTTCTAGCACTGTGGGCTTCCCTTCTATAGAATTATTAATATATCTCTGTGTGAAAAAGCAGCCAATGATGTCACACGCAATGAGTTTGTGAGTGTTGATTCAGCTCAGGAAAATACGTCTGTGAATAAAGTTTGCAGGTGCTGGTGAAAACTCTCTTAGAAATGCAGGTTTATTTTTTCATTCTGTACACAAACTTTTTACCAGGAAAGAATAAGGCGCTTTCCCTAAGTTCACACAGACAGGGAGGAATATGGTGGATCTAGCTCAACAATGGCAGGCAGTGCGGCGCCGGTTTATGTATTCCCAATTTCTATACTGAGAGCTTTAGAAGATCTCAGGCAGAAAATCCGAGGACTTGCCCTTTGTGGCTAGCAGCCAACTGCCGCTTTCAATGTGTGTATTCAACAGCAAAACTGCACAGTGTATTAAAAAAAACAGTACAATCCGCTTTGATTTGATATGGTGTGAAGAGATTCTACACCCAGAGTGGACCCTTTGAACTAAGCTCACGGGTCAAATTTCAGTCTGCCACAGCAGAGGTTTTCCTGTCTGCAGTTTTAAGCACTTGCCAAACTCACGAGTTCATTGCAGGTAGTGTTGCAATGACTATTTTCAGGTAGTTGACAGACGACTAGAACTTAGGCTTGAATTCCTAAATAAAGCTGATTTTGGAATATGGAACACAGGCTTGGATTCTTTAAAGGAACTGGAATTGGAACCCTGAATTTTCTAGCACTGTGGGCTTCCCATGTGCAGCTTTACTAATATGTCTCTGTGTGACAAAGCAGCCAATGATACCACATGCAATGAGTTTTGGAGTTTTGATTCAGCGCAGTGAAGTAAGTCTGTGAAAAAAATTTCCAGGTGCTGGTGAAAACTCTTTTACAAATGTAGGTTTATTTTGCTTTCATTACACAAATTTCTTTCCAAGAAAGGATAAGGAGTTTACCCGAATATCACACAAACAGGGAGGAATATGTTGGACATAGCTGAACAATGGCAGTCATTTCAAGGCCGGTTTCAGTATCCCCACTTGCTATGCTGAGCAGTTTATCTGATCTCATGCAGAAACTCCCAGAAACTGCCCTTTGAGGCTAGCAGGCAGCAGCTGATTTCAAAGCGTGTTTTCAACAGCAAAACAACATAGTGGATTGAAGCATACAGTACAAGTCTGCATTGCTTTGAGATAGTGTGAAGAGACTCTACACCACTTGTGACCTCTTTAAACTGAGCTCACGGATCAAATTTTAGTCTGCATAGCAGAGGTTTTCCAGTTTGCAGGTTTAAGCACCAGCCAAACTCAAGGGTGCATAGCAGGTAGTATTGCAATGATTGTTTTCAGGTAGTTGACAGAGGATTAGAACTTAGGCTTGGATTCATGAATACACCTGGCTTTGGAACATGGAACACAGGATTGGATCTTTATAAGTACTGTATTTGGAACGCTGAATGTTCTAGCACTGTGGGCTTCCCTTCTATAGAATTATTAATACATCTCTGTGTGAAATAGCAGCCAATGATATCACATGCAATCAGTTTGCGAGTTTTGATTCAGCTCAGGTAAATAAGTCTGTGAATAAAGTTTCCAGCTGCTGGTGAAAACTCTCTTAGAAATGCAGATTTATTTTGCTTTCAGTACACAAACTCCTTACCAGGAAAGGATAAGGAGCTTTCCCTAATATCACACAGTGAGGAAGGAATATGTTCGAAATAGGTCAACAATGGGCATCAGTGCAGAGCCGGGTTCAGTATCCCCACTTACAATCTGAGCGTTTTAGCATATCTCAGGCAGAAACACCCAGGAATTGCCCTTTGTGGCTAGCAGCCTGCAGCAGCCATTACAGTGCATTTTCAAAAGCAAAACCGCATAATGGAATAAATCTTACATTACAGTCTGAGATTGTGTGAAGAGATTCTACACCCATTGTGAACTCTTTGAACTGAGCTCACAGGTCAAATTTCACTCTGCCACAGCAGAGATTTTCCTGTCTGCAGTTGTAAGCACTTGCAAAACTCAAGGATTCATTGCAGGTTGAGCTGCAAAGATTGTTTTCAAGTATTTGACAGAGTATTAGAACTTTGACTTGGATTCATGAATAAAGCTGGCTTTGGAACATGGAACACAGCCTTGGATTCTTACAAGTTCCTAGATTTGGAACCCTGAATGTTCTAGTACTGTGGGCTTCCCTTCTATAGAATTATTATTATATCTCTGTTTGAAATAGCAGCCAATGATGTCACACGCAATGAGTTTGTGAGTGTTGTTTCAGCTCAGGGAAATAATTCTGTGAATAAATTTTTCAGGTGCTGGTGAAAACTCTCTTAGAAATGCAGGGTTATTTTTTCATTCAGTACACAAACTTTTTACCAGGAAAGGATAAGGAGCTTTCCCTAGTATCACACAGACAGGGAGGAATATGGTGGAGCTAGCTCAACAATGGCAGGCAGTGCGGAGCTAGTTTCAGTATCCCCACTTGCTTGCTGAGCAGTTTAGCAGATCTCATGCAGAAACACCGAGGGGTTGCCCTTTGAAGCCAGCAGCCGCTTTCAAAGAGCATTTTCAACAGTAAAACCGCAGTGTTTTAAAACATACAGTAAAAGTCCGCATTGCTTTGAGATGGTGTGAAGAGATTCTACACCCAGTGTGGCCTTTTTGAACTGAGCTCACGGGTCAAATTTCAGTCTGCAACAGCAGAGATTTTCCTGTCTGCATTTGTAAGCACTGGCCAAACTCAAGGGTTCATTGCACGTCATGCTGCAATGATTGTTTTCAGGTATTTGGCAGAGGATTAGAACTAGGCTTGGATTCATGAATAAAGCTGGCTTTGGAATGTGGAACACGGACTTGGATTCTTAAAAGGACCTGGATTTGGATCCCTGAATGTTCTAGCACTGTGTTCTTCCCATCTATAGAATTATTAATATATCTCTCTGTGAAATGCAGCCAATAATCTCACATGCAATGAATTTGGGAGTGTTGTTTCAGCTCGGGAAAATAAGTCTGTGAATAAAGTTTCCAGCTGTTGGTGAAAACTCTTTTAGAAATGTAGGTTTATTTTGCTTTCAGTACACAAATTTCTTTCCAAGAAAGGATAAGGAGTTCACCCGAATATCACACAGCCAGTGAGGAATATGTTGGACATAGCTCAACAATGGCAGTCAATGCAGAGCCGGTTTCAGTATCCCCACTTTCTATGCTGAAGATTTAGCAGATCTCAGGCAGAAATGCCCAGGAATTCCCCTTTGTGGCTAGCAGCCAGCAGCCGCTTTCAAAGTGCATTTTCAACAGCAAAACCACATAGTGGATTAAAGCTTACATTACAAATCTGCATTGCTTTGAGATAGTGTGAAGAGATTCTACACCCAGTGTGGCCTCTTTGAACTGAGCTCCCGAGTCATATTTCTGTCACCCACAGAAGAGATTTTCCTGTCTGCAGTTGTAAGCACTGGCCAAACTCAAGGGTTCATTGCAGGTCATGCTGCAATGATTGTATTCAGGTACTTGACAGATGATTAGAACTTAGGCTTGGATTCATGAATAAAGCTGGCTTTGGAACATGGAACACAGGCTTGGATTCTTAAAAGGAACTGGATTTGGAACCCTGAATGTTCTAGCACTGTGGGCTTCCTATCTACAGAATTATTAATATATCTCTGTGTGAAGTAGCAGCCAATGATGTCACATGCAATGAGTTTTTGAGTGTTGATATTGGTCAGGGAAATAAGTCTGTGAATAAAGTTTGCAGGTGCTGGTGAAAACTCTCTTAGAAATGCAGGGTTATTTTGCTTTCAGTACACAAACTTCTTACCAGGAAAGGATAAGGAGCTTTCCCTAATATCACACAGTCAGGGAGGAATATGTTGGAAATAGCTCAACAATGGCAGTCAGTGCAGAGCCGCTTTAAGTATCCCCACTTGCTATGCTGAGCATTTTAGCAGATCTCAGGCAGAAACGCCCAGGAATTGCCCTTTGTGGCCAGCAGCCAGCAGCCACTTTCAAAGCGTGTTTTCAATAGCAAAACCACATAGTGCATTAAAGCTTACATTACAAGTCTGCATTGCTTTGAGATAGATTGAAGAGATTCTACACCCAGTGTGGACTCTATGAACTGAGCTCACGGGTCAAATTTCAGTCTGCCACAGCAGAGACTTTCCTGTCTGCAGTTGTAAGCAGTGGCCTACTCAAGGGTTCATTCCAAGTAGTGCTGCAATGATTGTTTTCAGGTATTTGACAGAGGATTAGAACATAGGCTTGGATTCATGAATAAAGCTGGCTTTGGAATGTGTAACACAGGCTTGGATTCTTAAAAGGAACTGGAATTGGTGCCCTGAATGTTCTAGCACTATGGGCATCCCATCTATAAAATTATTAATATTTGACAAGAATCACCATCTAGGATTCTCATACATTACTGGTGAGTAGGTTAATTGGTACAGATACTTTGGAAGACAGTGGGCTTTCAATTCATGTGGTACTGTACAGTTGTGATACCAGAAACTCAGGAGGCTGAGACAGGAGGATCGCAAGTTCAAAGGCAGCCTCAGGAACTTAGCAACTCCTTAAGCGTATTAGACCCTGTCTCAAAAAAAAAAAAAAAAAGATGGGGGGAGGGAACTAGAGAGCTTTGTAGTAAATTGCTGCTTTGTTAAATCCCCAGTATTCCCTCCCCCAGTTTATATGTCATTTGACCCATTTCATTTCTGAGTATTTATCCAGGAGAAGAAACTCATATTTCCAAAGACCTGTATACAAATGTTCATAGCACTTTTGTTAATAGCTAAAATTAAGTCGCCTATATGTCCATCAACAAGTAAGTCTACAAGAGTTCTGGTGTATCCATATGATGAAATACCCCTCAGTAATACAAAGGAAAGAACTTCACACACTCAGTGTTTTGGCTGATCTCAGTGTTCAGGTTTAATGAAGGAAGATGGACTTAAGGAAAGAACATAGTATGATTTCACTTAGTTAAAATCTAGAAAATATAAACCATAATGTTAGTAAATATAGATGATTAATCATTGCACGGCATGATAGTAGAGATGGAATGAGTTACAGAGGGGCTTGAGGAAACTTGGGGGGTCATGGAAATGTTCATTATCTTGATGGTAATGATTTTATTAATATGTATGAATTTATTGTGTAAAGTAGGTACAAAACTATAAAAGAACTAATAGGGTAGCAGAATCATGCTTTCACATATAATTTTTATCACGTAATTGGTCAGATTTTTTTTTATTTTAAAGAGAAGGAGAGAGTAAGAAAGAATTTTGTTTTCTCATCTGGTTTTTGTTTTTCAGACACTTAGTTGTGTATGTGGTGCTGGGTCCTGAACCCGGGTCCTTGCATATGCCAGGCATGTGCTTGAACCACTGCACCACCTCTCCAGCCCAGCTAATTTGTTCTTACCTCTGGTTTTTTCTCATTAGAGTTTTCAGTTTCTTGCAGATGTTATGTTTTTTATTTTATCAGAGTTGGTGAGCGCTTGGTACCTTTTGATGATGTTGTTACAAACTAAATTAATAGAATAAAAAGGCTAACATTGGTAGACACTGAAGTTTTGGGGCTAAAATTCTGAAATTTTGTATATTAAAGGACAGTTGTGTTTTGAAATAATGTTTTGAACCTTAGAACTGTGCACACTTGCCGCCAAAAACATTACTCCTGTTTGCAGGAGCATTCTTAGAGACTGGCTTCCACTGTTCACTGAATATGTAAATATTAGGTTAACTTAACAAGGGAATTAGCTGCCTCATTTGAATTTTGTTGGTTGAGGTCTTGGTGGGAAGCTGAACTAGCGTGAAAGTTGTGGAGATAACATTGGTGTGTGGGAATGATCAGTTAGCTTGTCCCTGTCCTGCCTGTCTCCAGTGTGCTTGCGTAGTTGTCTGTGGTTGCATTGTGGGCCAGGGGAAATACCAAGGGAGGGTGAGGGCCATTATTATAAGAAAAGGAAATAGCTCCATGCTTTCATATTTCCCCCCCTTTTCTGTCACAGCCTGTCACTAGTCCTAGGACTGTGGAAAGCATGTTCTTGGAGTTACTTTATTTCTCACAGCTTGAGAAAGTGTTGCCATTTTACTAAGGAGGAACCTGAGATGCACATCTAAGACCTTGCCCAGAGATCCCTACCTTGTAAGTAGCCTCAGGAATTGGCTGACTCAGAAGCCTAAGCTCTGAGCCACTTGCTTGAATTCTTTGTTGATAAATCAGCCATTTCCAGGATTTTAAAGAAGTGTTCCCTTGAATGCACATTAGCCCTGGAGAAGATAAAGATGCATGAATATGCTAGCCCCATGTTGGAGAATTAGTGTAATCTGTATGGTGGTGCACACTGTTGCTGAAGTATTTTTCTTGGTTAGGAGAATGAATCTCTTATAATTGGCATTACTAGACAATAGATTTCTAAGCACTTTTGTGTGCACGTGACTTAAATGTTTGTTGTTGTTTTTTTTTTTAAGAGAGCAGGACAGTAAGAGAGGAAGAGAATCAATTTAATTTAGTTTTTCATGTGACTTTTATTGCTCCAGCACTTTGTTGGGTATGTCATGCTGGGGTTCGAACTCGCATCCTCATGCCAGGCAAGCACCGTAACTGCGGAGCCACTGCTCCAGCCCCCTTTGAATGGCTTTTAGAAGAAGTGTTGGAGGCAACAAAAGCCCCATGAAAAACTAAATAAAATCGGTTCTCTCTTTCAAAAAAAAGTATTAGTGATTATAGTATTAACTAATGAAAATACAGATAAAAAAAGTCAGGGAATAAGAAGAAGACTTAAATTGCAGTCTGTGAAATGTGCCTCTGCATTGTCAGCTCCTGGGTATTTATCTGGCTGTGCTTCACACTTGGATGCCACGCAGACCCGTTTCATATTCTCATGTCTGCTGGTTCGCTCGTTCATGAGACACTCACTCAGGATCTTTCAGAGCGAAGGCGCTGCGTGTGCCGTTTGCAGTCACTGTGCTTTGTAAAGCCTTCTTTCTTTGGTCACGTTTGGACTGTAGAAAAACATAAAGAAGTTTAATGAAATGATACTCATGACTGAGGAGAGCACTCTTCAAAGTAGGAAATGTCTGCTGAGCTTGACTGCATCTGCCTAATTTCTGTCACGGCCCCTGGGCTGCTTATCTGCACAGCATCAGTGTTTCATAAAGCAGAGTTCAAGAGCAGACTTGAGAGTGAGTGTCTGGGGTGGGGAAAGCTGTTGCTAAATAAGGAAGCCTTTAGGAGACTGGAAAAATGTTGCCCTTTATAGAGTAGAAGCATTAGAAGGAATAATGGCTTAGGGAATAGAACTGTTGAATAAATTTTCAGTGTGTGACTGTTGAAACCATCTCAAGTGACCTATGCAGAGAAGGCGAAAATATGAATTGGAAATTTTTTAAAATCTGAACATCATGGTTGCTTTAGTTCTGTAGCTTAGCATTCATGCATCTGCTCTAGAGGTGCTTCAGGTGAGAATGTCACATGCTGACGGTGCACTGAAGTGCAATGTGTCAATTTTGGGTATTCTTTTTCCTGTTTCAAATGACAAATGGTGAGTGGTTGGTGATACAAGAAATTTGAAATTAGGTTTGTTTTTTGTTTTGGTATGGGGATCCAGTTTAACCTCTGAGCTACATCCCTAGCCTATTTTACTTTTTATTTTGAGACAGGGTGTTACCAAATTGCTGAGACTGGTATTGAACTTGCAATCCTCCTCAGCCTCCAGAGTCACTGGGATTATAGGTGTGCTCCACCATACCTGTTTGAAATTAATCTTTTTTTCCAAAGACAGGGAGAGAGAGAATCAGTTTTATTTATTTTTCAATCTGGCCTTTGTTTCCCTGACACTTAGTTGTGTATGTGGTGCTGGGGTTTGAACCTGGGTCCTTATGCATATTAGGCAAGTGCTCCACCTGCTGAGCAACACTGCTCCAGCCCCATGGAATTAGAATTTTTAAAGGACAAATTCTTCAAGATTTAAAATGCAGTATATGTTATACTATTAAGTATTTAGAACCTATTTTGGCCTTTCCTGGACTTAAATAACACTTGTCTTTAGTTGGCTTAGTTGTTTACTCTGTTCCCTAATTCCTCTGCTATACAAGGTAATCAGGAATTTCATTTTTATAGTCCCTTTGGATGCTGAGTCTCAGAAGGGAGGAGGCCCTCATAAAACAAAGTGTGATATAGCTCACATTATTCAAAGTGCTTGATATGTATGACAATAAAAAATGAAAAATAGTGTTTAAATATGTCTATATCTGTACATATAAATGTATATGTCTTAAGTTTCTTGTGCATGTGCCTGGGGGAATGAGGATTGCTGCAGAATAAATTACAGAATTTATTCTTAGTATGGAATGAAAAGACAATCCCTAGTCCTTGTGGTTGTACTTATAAATATTTGGGAGACACTGACCTCTCTTTTTTCCCCAGGCCACTTACATATGTCACGGATTGTATCAAAGAAGTATTTTGAGGGTTAAGTATTTTCTTGCTTGCTCTGGAGTTAAATCAGAAAACTAAAATAAAGAATTCGGCTCTCTGTCAGCTGCTTTCTTAAATTTTGGGTTGGAGATCAAAAGATGCAGGTAGTTATGAGACCATAGTGTTAAGACCCTGGGAGAACAATCCAGGACTGCTTTGCGGGAGAGGAGAGGAAAGGCGTGGAGAGGCAGGGAAGACAGTGCAAAACCTACCAGTGCAGATCATGAACTTAATTTGTGAATTAGGTTAAAAACAAAAACAAAAAAAGTCTTGTAAAAAGTGTATTGTGGAATTTTTTCTGTATCCATAGGCTTTGTGGGCTTTAAACCTTTTAGTTACTCCCCCTTTATCTCATAAAAACTGTGTGGAGGCCAAAGAGTAGTTGCATTCTTCGTGCTTATTCCTGTTTCTTCATTTACTCCTAAATCATGGCGGTACTGTTTCCATTCAGATCATTATTTTTCTAGATTTTTTCATAGATACTCTTTAGTGGCTAAGGGAGTTCCCATCTATTCTTATTATGTTGAGAATATTTATCATAGTTTGGTGTTGGGCTTAGTGGAGTGAGTTGGCTTATTTTATCCTAAATTGATGTAAGATTTAGTTGAACGTTGTCTCTATTGTTGTGATCCCTTGGTTTTCTTATTTAGACTGTTATTGTGGCAAATTAAGTACTTTGATTTTTATTTACTTTGAGAAAGAGAATCAATTTTATTTAGTTTTTCATCTGGTTTTGTTTTTCAGACACTTAGTTGTGTACATGGTGCTGGGATTTGATCCCAGGTCCTTGTGCATGCCAGGCAAGCACTCTGTGACTGAGCCACCCCTGCAGCCTGAATGTCGAACCAGACCTACATCCCTGAGATGAACCCCACTAAGTCTTAATGTGTTGTCTTTTTCTATATGGTGTATTTGATTGCTAATATTTTGTTAACATTTTTGCATATATGTTCATTAGAGATATTTGTACTTTTTCTGTATTTTGTAAACCTTGTTTTCATGTTAGAATAATACTAGCTGCCTAGTATTGAATTGAGAAATATTTCCACCTCTTCCCTGAAAGAGATTGTGTAGAATTTTTATTTTTTCTTTTATGATTGGTAGAATTAACTAGTAAAAGCATCTGGGAGCTTGGAGGTTTCCTTTTTGGAAGGATTGTAATGACAAATTCACTTTGTTTTATTCATATGTATTTTCTATAGTGTTTGTGATTTGTATCATCTTTAAAGAATTGGCTTATTTCATTTAAGCTATCAATTTAGAATCAGAGGTGTTTGTAGTATCTGTATTTATTTTGGGTACTGGGGATTGAACCCAGCGTCTCTCTGAGTCACCGAAGGTCTAAGTTCCTGAGGCTGGCCTTGAACTTGCAATCTGATTTCCTCTTTAGTCTTGAGCTGCTTATCTTAACAGACCTGTGCCACCGTGCCTGGCTTATTTTATTTTGTTGTTGTTTTGGTTGTAGATGGACACAATACCTTTATTTTATTCATTTTCATGCAGTGCTGAAGATCAAACCCAGCACACATCATATGTGCTAGGTGAGTGCTCTGCCACTGAGCCTTACTCAGCTCCAGCCCTTGGCTCTAATATTTGCTGTGTCTTTGCTAATATTCTCTCTCTTTGATTCTTGATATTGGTAATTTCTGTCTTGTCTATTTCTTGGTTAGCCTGATGATAAGTTTATTATTTTCACTAAACTTTTCCAAAAACTGTCTTTTGCTTTTATTAAATTGTCTCCATTTTTATTTTTTTAAAGAGAGAGATATGATCAATTTTTTTTAAATTTTAGTTTAGTTTTTCATGTGGCTTTCATTGCTCCAGCACTTTGTGGTGCATGTGGTGCTGGGGTTTGAACCTGAGTCCTTGTGCGTGCCAGGCAAGCGCTGTAACTGCCGAGCCACTGCTATAGCATTCCATTTTGTTTTTGTTGTCAGTTTTATTCATTTTGCTCCTTTATTTATTTAGTACCAGGAATTGAACCCAGCATTGTGTAACCACTGAGCCATATCCCCAGCCCTCCCCCCTTTTTTTTTCTTAGAGGGACAATGAGAGACAGAGGAAGAGAGAATCAAATTTATTTAGTTTTTCACATGGCTTTCATTGCTCTGACACTTGGTTGTGTACGTGGTGCTGGGGTTTGAACCCATGTCCTTGGGCATGCCAGGCAAGTGCCGTAACCGCTGAGCCACCACCCCAGCCCCCCACCCCCAAATAAGTTTTCTTCATAGTTTTCATCTGGTTTCAGGTTTGCTGACAGTTTGTTGTGTATGAGGTGCTGGGGTGTGAACACGCAACCTCCCGCATGCCAGACAAGTGCTCTACCACTGAGCCACTTCCCCAGCCCTTTTTATTTTTATTATTTTGAGATAGGGTCTCACTAAATTAATGGGATTACAGGTGAGTGCCACTGCAGCTGGCTCCTTCCCTCTGTTTGATATGGATTTAATTTGCTCTTCTCCCTAGTGTCTTAAGGTAGAAACTTCAGTTATTCATTTTGGTCTTCATTCCTAATTTATGTATGTAAAACAATAAATTCTCCTTTAATCCCTGTTTTAGATGTATTGCATAAATTTTGGTATGTTCTATTTTCATATACTTGCAAATATTTTAAAACTTTCCTTTAGGTTAGAACAGAAGATGGTGATCTGAAGACAAAAGGCTTCCATTGCACCCCCGTGACTGATCAGGATATCTCCGGCTTCTCACCAGTTTTTTAAGGTGCGTTTTGGGAAATGGCATTATGAATCACCAGTTCTGATCTCAGCATTGGTTTTGGGGAATAGAGACCTACGAACAGGGATTCTTTGTCCCGCGCACCCGCGGCGGGCGCCCGCCGGCTGGTCCGCCGGCAGGCATTTGCACTCTCCAGCCTACATTC
>PVKS010046099.1:0-13470 GCA_004027875.1 Aplodontia rufa
ATGCATGCCAGGCAAGCACTGTAACCACTGAGCCACCACTGCTGCAGCTCCTAAACCTGTCTTTTGACAAACTCAACCTTCCCTTGAGGACATGCCCCATCTTCTTGAGTTAGCTGTCAATAAATGCCACCTGCCCTCTCCAAGCAAGCAGTGGAAGAATCCAAGCCAATGGGTCACTATCCACAGAAGAGGAAACACAAAGGGTGCCATTAAAATACAAGCAACTGGGGCCCAGTCCCCTTAGCCCCCGGGCACAATCCATCTCAGGGATCCCTTCTCAAAGCCTTCCCCCCACATCCTCTGACAAATGCCACCTCTGCTTGAGTTACCCAGAACAGGGTTCTAATGTGCCCATCCAAGGACACTAACCTAGCTGGAAAGGTAAACAAATATGACAGTTTCAAAATGCAAAGACCTCCTGCTTAGGGCAAAGATTATCTAATTTAAGGATCTTTCTTCTAGTGCCCTAAAATCAGGTGGCAACTCCCAAAGATTCCCCAAGTGACAGCCAGAGAAACCCTAAGAGCCAGAGAGCACAGCCTCACTAATTGGTCTCTGTGGCTGAGACCTCTTCCTGGAAAATAAGAGTCAGTGGACATCTGCAAGGAGCACTCTGAGTGTCCCCTGTGGCTGCACACTAACTGGTTCACAGGAAGACAACTTTGAGGTCAGAGCTGGCTCCAGAGAACACTCAATGCGCCTGGCACTGGGTGTGATGTAGGGCTCAGTCCCATGACCACAGTCCTAGCACTCTGCCCACACGTAGAGCAAGGTGCACAGGCCACGTGGGCAGCAGGCCCAGCCCTGACACCACATGAGTCCTGGGAGAAGTAACTCCCAAGCAGAGCTCAGATAGCAACTGTCAAGTTAAGAAAGAGGCCACCAAGAGGCAGGTCACAGATGCCCCAGAGCCCAACGGGGCCCTCAGAGGGGAGTCCAAGGCAGATTGGGATGCAGCCAGGGACCAGAACAGGTGGTGCCAGTGCTGTCTGCTGTGATGGCACCCGCAGGCGGCAGACAAGACCAGGCTGAAGAGCAGGCAGGACAGTCCCAAGGCCCTGGGTGCTGAGCCAGGCAATTCCGCTTTCCTTCTTGATTTGCCCATGACACACTCTGCCAAGGCTCCAGGGTGTGGCATGAATGCCAACTTCATTCTCAAAGCCCTGGGGAGCCATTCACAGGCTGTGGCAGGGCAGGACAGGGCTGGCCACATCCACAAGCTGGGATCTGCTATCAATTGTGACCCCCAAGGAGATGGCATCTGTATGTGCAGCCCACATAGGCACACACCAAGGTGGGGCTTGCAGACTCACCCGTGCTCAGTCATACACACCCACAACCTGGGGCAGCTTACCACAACACCTCCACAGGGTCCTAGTCACCAAAACACAACGAACGCTGTTTACCAGGGGAAGCCACCACGTGCAAGGAGGGTGAGTGTGGCAGAGGCCAAAGGAGGATCCAAAATCCTGGCATGTCAGCATGGGGCTTTGTGACCCCATCAGGAAGGAAGCTGTGGTCTACTGCCCACCAAGCAGGAGTGTGTCCAGGAGTCACCCTGTTCCAGGACCAAGCTCACCGGCTGCTCCTCATACCATGACACCTGCCCTGGGAGAGCAGCAGACATGGTCAGAGGTGAGTTCTAGAGCCCCACCTGACCTCGACTCTGGGCTGGGGAACAGAAGCACATAGTCATCCCTCAACACCCATGGGCACAGGACCCCTGCAGACACCAAATTTCGCTAGTGCTCAAGTCCTTCCTCTGAAACGGGGAAGTGTCTTCACAGAAGCACTGCATGTGCTCCTGTACGCTTGAAGTCATCCCCGGTTACATCCAAACCCAAGCACAGTGTAAATGCTGTGGGAAGAGCTGCTATATCATACTCTTCAGGGAATACTGCAAGAAAAACATCAGTGCACATTTGGGGCAGACACGATTCCTTCCCTGAGCACCGGCATCTGCAGCTGGCTGCATGGGACCTGCAGGTGTGGTGTGCAGCCACACACAGAGGTCAACAGAAGGGGAGACATGGCATGCAAACTAGCCCACGGCAATCCCATCAGTCTCCTGGACCCGGTGGCGTTGATAAGTGAGAAAAGACCCAGGATCCATTTTGTACTTCATGGTCTTGCACCTTTGGGATCAGCTGGTATTGAAAAAGAGCTAGAAAAGCCACTTTTGAACTAATAGGTCATCCATGGGCCCAACAAAGCTTCACTGGATTGGAAAGCGACCAAGACTGACATGAAATGATGTGAGGAGGGACCCTGACCGGACCAGGCTGCAGGATCCACACAAGCACTGCCCAGCGCTCTCACCTCCACTTCAGCGGAGTGGTTCGGCCAGCCAGAAGCCTTCATCTTATAAAGCTCAGCCGGTTAACACCCAGGGTATTCACAAGACTAATCCGTTCAGTCATGTGTCTGAGTTTCCTGGAGAGCGAGGCAAAGGGCAGGTGCTCTGGCTGGTGCAAAGGTTACCAGCCTGCGAGGGGCCACCGATCAGGAGCGGGCAGGAGGGAGAACCAGGAAGGCCGGTCTGCCAGCAGCTGTTGGCGATGCTCACAGGCAGGACACGCAGAAACCGAGTGGAAGCACAAGCTCATTTCTTGATCTTCTGTCCACAAAACCAGGTTATTCTCCCCAGTTTAAAAAAATTCAACTCAATCAGAATCAGAGTCAGCTGTCCAGCACTTGCCAATGCCGTTCCACACACACACCAAACCCCACCACCAGCTCCTCTGGAAAAGGCCTGGAGGAACAAGAGCCCCACACTGGGGAAATCACATGGGCATCCTCCCCACCCCACAGGTAAAAAAACTGCCAGGGGAACACTCCTGAATGGGAGTTGTCAGAAAGATCTAAACACGAGCGTTTCTAGGAGGGTTTCTCTCGGCCAGAGAACAAGTGAGTGACCCCCTGGACCAGTAAAGGAGATAATCAAAGACTTGGTTAAGAACTGTCCTGGGCTTGCAGGGCACCAGGTGGTTAGTCATGTGCAGAGGGTAAAGCAGCCTATCCAGCACCTGGGGGTGATGCAGACAAGCTCACATCACACAGAGAAGGTTTCCCAGAAAACTTAGGGGACCAGGACTCCTGGGAGCACATGTGGCCCTGGCCTCCCCTCCCTGTGCAGATAGTGAAACGCTGGGGATGAAGGGGGAACCAGGCATTCTCGTTTTCATAGTCCGGCTCAGTTCCTCTGGGCACTCAGGGTCACCTGCCTCAGAAAATTCCAGCATTTCCCTTCCATGGCGATGACGTGGTCCCTGATCTGGTTCTGCAGCACCGGCTCCTCCACGTGCTCCAGCAGCTCATAGACGGAGTAGATGTTGGGGTGGACCGACTCGCAGTGCTGGATCTGTGCCCGGATGGCAGCCGAGTTGGCCAGCTGCTGCTGGTAGTTCATGGTGCAGGCGCCGGGCAGGAGCCAGGCCCCACCTGCCCTCCAGAGCACCGCAGCCCCCTGGGAGCCCAGCCTGCTGGCAGCAGGCAGAGGAGGCGTGAGCAAGTTGAAGTCCTTTAATAGCTTCCTACCACATTCAGAATAAATGACTCATGAGACGGAGAAACAGTTCTGTGAAATCCAGCCTTGCTCTCCCTCCATCCTCAGCTCAGCTGCACACATCTGTTCTCCCTGAGTTCTTCGATGTTGCTCTCTTCCTGGGATGCCAGGTGACAGCCTGCCAAGGCCCACTTGACTTGTCCTGGGCCTGGCCTCTTCGGGAGAGGCACATTCATTGGTGTGCCGTGTGGCTCCACCAAACGCTTTGTAAACTAAAATCTTTTTACTTATCGTCCTCCTGCAAAAGACCATGGGCTTCTCAGGGCAGAGATCGTATCTTACTTTTGCTCTTAGTGCCTGGCATTGAAAGGCTCCCAAGAAATGCTTGTTGCAGCAATGAACTGAATGTTCTCTCTTGCCTTCAAGTCACTCAGTTCTTCAGAGGCCAGAGTCTCTTGAGTCACTACATGGTTGTGATGAAATTCTTAACGGGTGCCTCTTTTCGTCCTCTTCTTCCTGTTCCTACTGCCCATTACCAGGCAGCAAGAAATGCCCTTGCTGCTGAGGGGATGTAAATGAGAGAGAAGAATAGGAGCAGAGTCCAGCACTGTTCTTAGATCACTCAGAAGAGACCAAGAGATAAGCTGGAGATATCTGAGTAGGTCTTCAGCCAGGTTGGGGCCCCAAAACCACACCTACTATGTGGATTAGGTAGGTACAGCAGGGTTCCTATACTCATTGTCCAAATGATGCAGTAAAGGAAAAAAGTACTTGGATTTTGGGATCAGATATTTGGTCACTCCTAGGTTTTTCTACTTGCCATTGTGATCTGAAGAACATTAGCTATCCTTCTCTCTATCTTGGCCATTCAAATTTAAGCAGATTATTTATAGGATCATTACAAAAGAAACAGTGTAAGTGCACAAACATTTCAGGATTTTTATAGTGTTTCCCAGCCAAGGAAAAGCCCCATGGGACGGAAGTGCTCAGTCATTCTTACCTGATGAGACCAGAGTTCAGGGAATGAAGTACACAGACGTCTCTCTGGTCCCAGCCTAATAAATGACATTGTAATTCACTGCACATGAGCATCTCTCGCCCACTAAACTGAGAATTCCTTAAAATTTTAAGGGGTGCACATCTGTGTCCTAGGACCTAGAAGTAAGTTTGACATAATGTAGATGCTCAGTGTTTGATATGTGAAGACTCAAATGAAAGAAGCAGGTCTGTACCCGAGCAGGTCCCTCAGACCTGGGTCCCACGCTGAGCTGTCCTGTTGCCCTTCTGAAGGATAAACTGGGTAGTGATAATTGGCTCACTAAACAAATATTTCTCCGGTGAAGCACATGCTTGCCCTCTCATTTCCCTCTGTGTTTACTTATTCATTCCCCAAGAAAAGCTGTTAGCTGGAAACATGCACATTTTCCCATTCCATTCCCTGAAGGGGGAGGTTGTTTTCCTCTTGTGTGGCACTTTTTTCAGCGTGTTAAAATCTCTGGCATCAGTAAACACATGTAGAAGCTCAGGACTCAGTCTGAAATCACCCACCAAGTGCAAAAGATTCTTGCAGCCCTTGAAAGCCTCAGAGAACAAAGTGAGTTCTCAGAAGATCCTGGAAAGCAGGGACTCTGCATGAATGCTAAAGTCAGAACATCCCCAGAAGCCACGAAGTCCAGCCTTCTCCTCTCACCCATGGAAAATAGGAAGGAGAAAGTGGCCTTCCCAGCTCTCTTCAGAATGACAAGAATTTAAACACTTTGTTTGCAACTGATATTGACTTTTGTCTTCCTCCCTGAGCCTGCAACTTTTCCTGATTTCTCATCACAGTCTGAAGTCACACACTGATTGTCCCAGAGCCCAGGAAATCTTCTGAGTATCTTTCCTCATGTTCTCCCTCCTTCCCAGTTCATCATCCAGAATTGGCCATTATGGACCACAATCCATTACTGACTGTCTTTCCTCTGTCCTGTCTCTGGAATCTTCTGTCAAGCTGCTGCCTGCAGTCACTCCACCACCACATCTGGGAAGAAAAGGGACGGTTCAGTGACAATGAGGTGGAGAAAGCTGGGCAGTCAGCATAGGTAGAACGATGCAGGTCGATAAGGAGGAAATTAGCTGATGGACATTTCTCTGAGAGGGCAAAGAGTATCTACTGCCCTAAGTAAGCAAGGGTACATATCAGCTTCACATCCCCTTCGCTAACAAGGGTGGTCCAGACAGTGACTTCCCTCTGCTAGTAAAGATGTTCATGGCCAGTAACCAAAGACTAGATCAGACCAGAGTTTCACGCCCATACCCCTAGGCATGGGGGAGGGAAGGCAATGATTAATCAAGGGAAGAGAATCTTAAAAAGATGAGTTGCATCCCCTCTTTGAGTTCTGGCTCCAAGACTCCCTTCTCCTAGAGAAGTCTTTTCTTTCTATTCTTTCTTTCTTTCTTTCTTTCTTTCTTTCTTTCTTTCTTTCTTTCTTTCTAAGAAAGAGGGGACAGTGAGAGAGAGAAAGAGAAAGAGAGAAGCAACTTTATTTAGTTTTTCATGTGACTTTTATTCCTCAGACACATTATTGTGTATGTGGTTGCTGGGGTTTGAACTCGCACACTTGTGTATGCCAGGCAAAAGCCGTAACCGCTGAACCACCGCTCCAGCCCTATCCTTTCTTAAATAATCTCCATTTGCTCCCCTTGCCTAGGTGTCCCTCAGTTTTATTCTTTGACTCTAAGAGGACGTGAACCCAACATCCACAAAACCAGCATCAATTAGACCTCAGGAGTGTACCAACCATTTTTGCTTTTCCTTTCTCCTGTGCAACCCCTGTCGGGTTGAACATCGAGACAGCCTTTACATGGGTCTCCTGGACATCAGGCTTGAGTCTCTCCCCTGCAGTCGTATCAATCCTCACAGGACCATCCTTCTAGAACTACTCAGAGACCTCTACAGCCCTTCTATGCCCTATGGCTAAATTCCATGGCATCTAGCCCCCGTCTTAAACCTGGTCACAACTTGGCTTTACTTACTTCCCACCACTTGCCTCTTTAGGTCCTCCAGCATTTTCCTCCTTCATATTTTTCTTAGTCTGTTTTCAATTACTGTAATAGAATACCTGAGATGAGGTAATTTATGAAGCAAGACATTAATTGAGCTAATGGATCAGGTAGTGAGGAAGTTCAACAGCAGAATGCTAGTATCTGCTCAGCCCCGGTTAGGGCCTTCCTGCTGCGTCATTGCGTGGCAGTGGGCATCACACAGCAATTTAAAAAGAGCACAAAAAGAACTCTCCTTTATAACAAAGCCATTCACTCAATAACCCACTAATCTATTAACACAAAGGTTGGCTAATCCATTAATGATGGTGGGCCTTCATGACCCAATCACTTCCAGAAGTTCCACTTCAATCCGGGGACTAAGTCCCACACATAAACTTTCAGAGACACTTAAAACCACAGAAATATTTTTGGGCTTGCCACTCTTTCCCCAACTGACTCTTCAACTTTTTCTTCCAAGCCCAGGACAAAAAACATCTTCTATTTTATTTTATTTTTTTAAGAGAGAGGACAGTGAGAGGGAGAGAGAGAGAGAGACAGACAGACAGACAGAGGGAAACAATTTTTATTGAGTTTTTCACATAGCTTTCATTATTCTGCCATTTAGTTGTGTATGTGGGTGCTGGGGTTTGAACCCATGTACTCGTGCATGCTGGACAAGCACCATAACCGCTGAGCCACCACTCCAGCCCCCTCCTATTTTATTTTATTTATAATCTACATGCAGTTTGCAAAATGAGAAACCACTATCCAAATATGGCTATTTAAATTTCTGATTCTTTCTATTATTCTGTTATCTCTAAACAGTGATACGAAAAGTAAAAAGTGGACCTCAGGGGGAAAAAAGCATATTTTTTTCTAAAGATGTATTTATCAGGGGGAAAAAGCATTGATAATGTTAACAGACGTCATATTACTATTCAGTTCTTTTACTGGAAGGAAAGCACTTATTGCTATTTACTTTAAAGAGTATACACAATAAAATGCTACTTCAGCAAGTCAAGATGGGTTTGCCCTTGGTCTGCAGGTTTCAACTCCAATGGGTTATCCACTGCCATATTAGAAGCTGCCAGCTAGAGTTGCTTTGGAAGGGAAGGATGGATAACTGAGCCAGATCTTTCACTGGCCATGTGACTGTCTGATAACATCACTCTTTGCTCTTGTCTTCAAGGTAGTGTGAGTCCAGTGGTATATACAAAGAGTGGCTCAAGGCTTCCCCAGCTTCATAAGCCCTCTTCCTGCTGTGTCTTCCCTTGATCCTTATGAACCATGTCTTGGTTGACATCTGTCTCTCACCAATGAAAATAGCGTGGCCGTTTGTGTTTGGAAAAATTGGCTGCTCCTCCAGTGGACCTGCAGCATGTCACAATATGTCAAATACTGTTGAGGAAGAAAGGAAAGGAGGAGTCTGAAGAAAAAGCCAGCACTTATAAGTAGAAAGAGGACATTTTAGACATTTGAATATTATAAATCATGGTGCTTAAAAGCAAGATGGATGATTTTTTCTTTTTAGACTTTTATGAAGAGTTGTATTTTTATCCTGCTTTAAAATTCAGTTTTTATTACTCTAATTGTTGATCTGAGTATATGCCATGTCTTATAAAATTTCATTCTATGAACATCTAGTACTATTATAGAAATCAATAAACATTCAGATCAGAATCCAGCTAATCTAAGCAGCCCTCACTAGAATGTTGGTTTTATTTATTTTCCTTTTTTTTTTTCTGGGTTTCAATAGCTCCAAGCACGGGTGCTCCAGGTAAAGAATCCTTATTAAGACTTTAGCAAACGTTTTTGACCTCTGGTGATTTTTAAAAGAAGTTGACGTAGCCAAAATGGCTAGCTTTGCATTGAGTTGGCACTGCTGGGTATAGAACGATTATTTGTTAGAACAGACAATATATAAAATACCAAAGGAACCATTCATCCGGGGAAGTTTTAAGTAAATGGAAGGAAACCATACCCTAAGTTGAGTTCCTGAATTTTCCTGGATTTCCTTTCTTTGTGGTGCCTTCAGAGTTATTAAAAACTTTTGTTAGATCTACATAAGAAAAAGACACAATTATTGCTTTCATTATTATTATTAAGTACTACATAGACCCTGACCATTTAGAGCTTCAAAATATTGTGATGAGTAGAATTTAGTTTCCCTTCATTAATAGGGGCAGGACTTAGTCCTTTGTGCCAAATGATCAGAGAACAGAAAGTTACAGAATGGGAAAAACACTTAATTACTATACTTACAGAAAAACTTAACAGATGCCATCTTAACTAAGTAATCAAATTTACCATACTCAGTAATGTCATGTTGAGATCATGTACCCTTGATGTGACATGATGAGAATGTCACTTCAGCACTATGGTATCCTTGTCAAAAGTCATAATGTCAGCAACATCCTGAGTAAACTTCAGGCAAATCCACTAAGAGATCCAATACAAAACACTAACCAAACCTTCAAAAGAGAAAATGTCATGAAAAACAGGTTAAGAAGCCTTCACATTGAAGGAGACTATAAAGATATGACAATTAAATGCAAAATGGTATCCTTGAATGGATTTGAAACAGAAAGAAGAACAACCATAGAAATTCAAATGACATCTTGAAAGCTGGTGGTTGATTTTGTCACGCAAATGTCAACTTCTTAGTTACAATGAAAGAACTTTATGGAGCTGAGCACACAGCATCTCTCTGCATTCTTTACAACTCTACTATAAATCCGTAATCATTTCAAAATTAAAAGTTAATAAATCATGATAGGTAATTGCAAATATTTTACTCATTTGGGAGATATAAAAAATTGTTTACTTAAGGAAAAAAGAATACAAGACAGAATGTGGGGGAAAATATTTGTAACGATCATATTTCAGAATAGACCATTAGCCAAAGTGTACCAAAAACTCTTAAAACTCAAAAATAAAAAATCATCAGTATGATTTTAAAATGGGCAGAAGACCTAAACAGACATTTCATTGATGATGCTATACAGAGAGCAAATAAACAAATAAAAGATTCCAAAAATCACATGTCCTTAGAGAATTGCAACTTAAAGTAAAAGTAAAATTCCGCTACATACCTATTAGAATGAGCAAAATCCAGAGCACTGACAAGGAAAAAGGGAATGGATGTGGGGCAATAGTAATTCTCATTCCTTGCCATGGGAATGTGAAATGGTGCAGACATTTTGATAGCTGGGAAGTTTCTCACAAAACTAAATATACTTCTAAGATATGATCCAACAATCAGGCTGTTTGATATTTACACAAGTGATGTAAGAGCGTTTATCACCCTGCACAGGAGTGTTTATAGTTGCTTTATTCAGAACAGCTAGAGTCTGGATACAACCACGATGCTCTCCAGTCTAATGAGTGCCTAATCAAACTGTGGCACACCCAGGCAATGGAATATTACAGAGCACTGAAAGAAAGGAGCTAATAAACCATGAGCAAATGCAGAGGGATCTGAAATGCTCATGCCTGAGTGAAAGAAGCCAATCTGAAAAGGTCGCATACTATATGATTCCAACTGTGTAATACTCTGCAAAAGGCAAAACCATGGTGACAGTTAATGAAAACAAAGGTGGTTGCTAGAGATCTAGAGACTAAGGGGAAGAAAGGGATGATAGGTAGAGTACAGAGGAATTTTACAGCCACCAGAGTGAACCCTAATGCTCTAATATGAACTACTGACTTTGGGTGATAGTGTGTCAAGGAAGGTTCCTCATTTATATATACAAAAAAAAAAATGAAAAGAATGTACCTCTCTGGTAGCAGATGTTGATACCAGACAAGGCTAGGGGTGGGGGACACAAGAGAGTAGAGTAGTATCAGAGACATAGGAGAAATTTCTGTATTTTCTGCTCAACTTTAGGGTAAACCTAGAACTTCCCTGAAAATGAAGTGAATTACAAAGATGAAAGGAAACAACTGTGTGCTGGATACCTCTGAATCTTATGTTTATTCCTAAATGCCATGACAATTCAACAGTAACAGGCCCTAGACTGAAATTTCATCTAGCATGCCTATACCACTCTCTAATTTCTGGTTTGCATTAATGGTTTAATCTCCTCTACCCAAGTTCCAAAATTAATTCTCCATTTCTCCTCCTTAATATCTAAAGTCTATAGGTCACAATATCCTATTGGACTTGATCATGTATGTGTCTTACAAATCAGCCTTCCTTTTTGCATTTCTTGGCACTGAACAAAGGTTCCTCCCTCCAGCACTGTTACCCTGAATTTGCCTCCATCTGCCTCCAGATGATCTTCCAGAAAGCAGTCCAATTGAGCTTCTTCCCACATCATAACCTCCAGGTACCTTCTACTGCTCATAGGAGAGGATCCAGAATAGGTCTAGAACCACACCAACCCTTTGTTCCAGCCCCATGGAGCTTAGCTGCAATGGTTGCAAAATCCAGGCCTACCTCATGCTGTGTACCTGCTGGTCTCCCAGTCCTGAGGGTGTTTCTTTCTTCCTGTAGGTCAGCCCTCTGTGCCCCCTCCTATAGCTCAGAACTTCCTCTCTGGCGAAGCTTCCCGTGCTGACTCCTCACCTCCAACAGAGGGAGATAACATTTGCTTACACTTTCAGGAACATCATATTCATGCTATTGTGCTCAGTTATGTGCATAACCATGACATCATGGGCTTCTTAATAAGAACTAAACGTTTGCTTGGGGCAGCATTCTCTTGTATGGATAATAGTCTGTGATCATGAGTAAATGGCAACCTCAGATACTCTTACCAACAGGTAATTCTCCTGCCATTTACCCATTTACCCAGGTCTGTTCTAGTATATGACATTCTTCCCTTACCCATTGAATTTATTTACCCATTTATTTGTTCACATTTATGGTCTTTAAGTTAATTTTTCCAGAAACTATAGATAAGGTCATTAGACACTATCATAGAATCTCTCCCTAGATCAGTTTCATTTTGAGTGATTTCAATTTTAATTGTGAAAGCTATGACCATATCAAAGATTTGGCCTGAGCTGGTTCTTGGTCACTTTTGACAACTGTGTCTTAAAATTCTCTTCCAGAAAGAAAGAATTCAGTGTTCATGGCAGATAACCATCCTAAAAAGACTTTGAATAATGCAAGTATTGCATAATCATGTTATTTGTATCCCTTGACAGCAGAATTTACAATGCCTCGTTTAATGAGAAATTGAATGGAAGATGTGTTTGAAAAATTAATCCATTTTAATAATATATAGCACTGATATTGGCCATCTCTGGCAGAGTTTATACCTATAAACTAAGGAACCATGAATACCAATTACAGTAAAAAAGAAATGAGTTACGTATTATTTCCCTAAGAAAATTACTTTTAAAAATATGCATTCTGACATCCTCAAGATTAATTACACAATTATGCAGTTCCAAAGTATAATCAGCAAAATTTTAAGCAGCAGTGAGAGAGTAAGCTATCGTATTTACTAAAAACTCAAAGGCCTCCCTTCTGATGAAACTTGCTTTGCAAAGTTATTGAGTTTTAGATAATATAGTTTCCAATAAAAATACTTATCAATCTTCTATCTGTCTAGGTCTAGGAACTGGCAGTAACCTAACAGTTGCAAAAAACAAACCCGATGATTAGAACATTGCAAAATAAAGTAGAAAGACAGACTGAATACTTTTTGAAAAGAAGAAGAAACAAGGTTGTTCACCAAAGGGAGTCTGGACAAATAGGTTTAAGAAGAAAACACAGTTCTGGAAATGTTTTTATGTTGCTTAATGAAAGTGCTTCTTTCAAAAGGCAAACAGCAATCATAGCTGAGAAATTAGCTTTGAGGTTTGGAAGTTTCCCACTCAGCCCCTCTCATTATGAAAATTCAGGCCCAAACACCATGGAACACAGAGCTTTAGTAGATGAAGGCATCTTGGAGCTCCAGTGGTACCCATGCGGTCACTGCCATGGTCCCAGTGAGCAGCCATTTCTTCTCCAGAGATGAAACTCAGTCCCCACTCCACACTGGAGCCAATTTCAGCCAGGCAACTGTGATTGTTAAGATCTCTCTATAGTAGACAAAATCAAAAGGGCTCTGCTTCTTAAAATCACTGTTATTAGTTCTTATCCTTAGTGTCACTGAGGAGAACCCTTTGTCCAAGTCTACTCTGCCGTTATTTAAAGACAGCTACCATGTTTCCTCTCCTTCTCCTGCTTCTGCTCTCCTAGCTACATACTCCAATATCTCACTACAACACACAGTTCTTTTTTTCTCCACGCATTCCCCATCAATCTAAAATTTTTAGAGTGCAAAGGCTTTGTCCTATTGATTTGACTGTCACTGCACCTGTTTCTGACTTTCAGCAGACCTTCAGCAGATGTTCAGGTGGAGGATGCAATGTCCACCGAAGTTCTGTCTGACAAAGTCCAGACTTGGGGATGGGCTAGGCAAAGCCAGCCCTGGAGATTGCCAAAACCATCCCTTCTAGAAATTGGCTGTGTTTTAGTAATTATATGTATTATGAATTTACTTAAAGTAGAAACTTTCTGATTGTTATAAGAGTTGCATTACTCAAACTACTGTTGCGGATTGTTGAGAAGGATACTTGTTATAACACATATAGAAATCATGAAAAAAAGCTATACTGGCTTTAAAATAAATTGGATATAGAAAGCAAAATAATTAAAACTAAGGAACAAAGAAACAATATACATGAAACATTTACCAATACCATCCTGAGTGCTCACATTGTATTGAGAACTTTGAGTGAGAAAGGTGTGTTTACCTTTCCTGTTGTTACAAAGGATGAGCTTTAACTCCCTAGCAGTAAATAAGACATGTTTGTCTTTCCTGGCTTAGCAGAGACTGAGTTTTAACTTCTTAGTAGTCATGTTTACCCTTTTGTCTTTGTAGAGGTTAGGCTTTAACTTTTTAGCCCATAGGTTAGGATGCACAGATAATTTTATAGGATTAACA
>PVKS010046100.1:0-13447 GCA_004027875.1 Aplodontia rufa
GGGCACCCCCGCACTTTGCAGAACAGTAGGACACCTGAGAGCCACCCACCGCCACGTGGTCTCTTACCAGAAGGACTTGCCCCAGCAGTTTCCCATCATCCCCATAGATGGCATGTCCGAAATCAATTCCAAATCCCTACAACAATTTCTGGAAGCTGAGCTAGGGTTGAAACTGATAAAGCACAACCAGAGTCAAGTCTTCGGGGCTTCTCAGGAAGGTCCCTTTTCCACCCTTATTTTATGACCATGTATTTCCCCTACTTGGAGTTGGGTTGAAAACTAAAAATTTGATAATGCAATGATATAAGGACTATCTGGGTACTTGACAAGAAGACGATGTATCTTTCAGGCTGTTTATTCTCACAAAAGAAAGTAAAATGAAAAAACGTTGTCTACTGTTTTAACCCTTTTAAACTACTTTTCAGAATTAATTTTTCTCCTGGCACTGAGCAGTTTCTTAACAGTTCACTGAATGTATGTTTCATTGTATGTATCATTGTATGTTTCAGACTGAGGTCACAATAAGGTTAAGAATTGTTCTCTGAGCCCAAACTGGACTTACAGAGAGCCCCTGTGATGGGAGGAAATGTAGAACATCCCTTACATTCAGGTTTCCAGAAGCAAAGCCAAGTGCAGGCTGTCAGAAGCACTCACCCTGTGAAGTTCTGCGTCTGCCAATGAGAAACCATGAGGGTAAAAAAGAATCTGAGGCTGACTAGTCCACCCTTACACCTTGGCGGGATCATGACTGATGAGGTGTTAGGAATTATTCCGAAGTACTGTTCAAAGTATGCTTCGCAGAGCTTCCACTTGCTGGTTCAGCTTCTTCTGCCAGACCTGCATAGGTGTCTTAGGCACTAAAGATAGCCCATTGGAAGAGTACAGTTCCTTAATTCATCTTTCTTCCAATTCCTATGACTCAGTCGCACACCTCACAGTTTCCTAATCTACCACAAGACCACCTGCCCCAGTGCATTGAGAAGTTTGGCCTCAGCGGGGACCCTCAGCCTCTTTAAGGTGCCTGGCATCCACGCTCCAAACACACTTCCCTCATCTAAGTTGACCAAATTTCATAAAAATTCAGCAGGCACTGGTGCCAAAAAGTGTGAGATAGATTGATGTAGGCATGAAAGTACAGCTGAAGATCAAATTTCTCAAGAGGCCAAGGTTACCACTCAACACCAACAATTTTATTTCAAAATATAAATATTTTACATTTTACAAAGAGGTTACATCAGTAGGTTGTCTGAGCAAGTTAAAGCTAAGAAACAGCCTTTGGGTAAGAATAAAGAATATGTCATATCTCACTGTTTTACTTTCAAGCCATCTCTCATTTGCCTGAGAATGTGGAGATACATTTTCAAAGAGTTACATGAGTATTACAACTGTATTTTCAATCTTAGTTTCACAACCTAATGGTATTTCAAATACACGCCAATTGAAATACAAGTGGCTGCAAAGGACAAAGAAGGGTTTTCTCTGGGATAGCCACAATAAGAGTTACGCATCTGGTTCACTGCTGTACAAAAGAATAGGCATTTCATAAAAAGCCGAAATGATGTTACTTTAAGATTTGCTTCCATACCTGTCACTGTAAAATCTAAACCTAGAAGAATAAAGTAAGAAGGTGTGGAGAAAAGAACCTCTGGACTTGGAGTCAGAAGTTCTGCAACTGAATTCTGGCTCCATCCTTTCATAGTATTGCAGTATAAACTTAAGGGGAAAATCACAAAAAAAAAAAACAACCTTTCAGAGTCTCCAGTGCCTGATTTGCAGTGATTATAATACTGTCTAGCTCACAGAGTTGTTCCCAAAGGTGCCTGAAAACTATAAAGTGCAAACGAAAACATTATTAAAATGTAATATCAATATATCACCAGTGTACTTGCACATTACTTGATCCTTGAAAAACTTGCAAAATTAAACACAAATACTGATCTTACACACCATAAGTGCAAAAGAACCTCTATATTTTAAAGTATATCTCTGAATGGCAAATATGCTTACTGAGATTTATTAATGATTGCAGGGTACCACAGTAAGATATTCACCATTCAGCATTTCTACTAGGATGTCGTCTAAAAGAGCTGTAAACTTGATCAAAAGCTGTTTCCCAAGGGACCCACACAGTCCTTTGAAATGCTCAGAGAAAAGGAATAGGGGGGACACAATCAAAGGTCAAATAACAGTTGTCCCCTCTTATAAATTCACAATGCTATCACAGCATGTTAAGAACTCTCAGAAGTCCTAAGGAAAAGAAACTCAGCATTCCCCAGTGTTAACTGAGCATGGAACATACACACACACACTTTTCCTCTTAGAACATCTGACAACATCTCTTGGAACTATTGCTATAACAAAAACATTTTGCCAAAAGCTGCTTAACTATAAGTGGAAGGGAAGAGAAGCAGAACGTGGACAGAGAAACAGGAACTATATTCAGTTCTGAATTCCGTGACTAACTGCCTGTGTGCTCAATGTCAGAAAAGCTGCCTTCACCTAGGCATTTGTTTCCTTCTCTAGAAAACGACAGTATCGCCTAAATGTAAACAGCCCATTCAAGCACAGAACTTCTATCACTCCAGTAGACAGCATATCTTGATTTAAAATTCTCTTATGTTTAAATTACCAAAAAGAAACTGCTCAGTGGCATTGCGTCTGTGCCTTTTTTCAGATTCCCAATAATCAATGTTAATAAAATCAATATATTTTGATAGTAAAATGTGTAAAGATAAGAAACTAACAAAAGTAAGTACATATTCTTGGCTCGAAGTAGCACTGGGGAGCATGTTGCTAGAAACGATTTCTACTGTGAAAAGGGCACTCCAAGTCCTACTACTGTAGTATTCTTTAAGGGTCCTGGGAGAGCCTTAGAGCAGGCTGTAAGATTAGGACTGAAGTATGAGAAGTCTTGAGGGGTTTTTCCCATAAACCCTTAGGAGGAAAGTTTTGGATAGTTCAATTTGCTCTACTCTAACCCCTCATGGCTTGGATTTCTGAGTATTCTAGCCCAGCAGTGACACATTCCTGAAGTACTAATATAACCAACGTGGGAACTAGAGGTACTAGGAAGCCCTGATAGTTCATGATGGGTTCATGTTGAGACCACGGTTAGCCAGAAGACCATACTTACAAGTCCTGTAGTAGCCCTTTAACTGGAATAAGCAGCCACCAGTTCCAAAGGCTACAGTTTGTTTAAATACAGGTCTCCATGTAATGCCTTGGGTATCCATCCAGTCAAGAATCAACCCACAATAGTCTCAGAAGCCAAGGAAAAACTGTCATTTTACCACCTTTCATAGAAGAAGGGGTTAGAATATCTTGCAATTTTAACAATATCTGAACTGGCATTCAAGGCAGTCAAACAGAAATTGTCCAGGAACGTGGAATTCAAGCAGGATGTGGAATTTCTGTTGAAAATCCTACGCCTTGTTATTGCCTGGAAAAGAGAGGAGCATTTCCATGTGCAGAGCTTTTATCTCCCCAACCCCAAAACTTTCAAGTTACAATTGAACAGTGAACCAGAAAATAATTTTTTAATAAATCTACACAGCACACAATACTGGGACAGATTTCTATGCTGTTTTTACTGAAGCTACATCTACTTCGTTGACACTTTGTTCTTAGAGAAACTTTCCTCTTGCTGTGTTACATTCTGATGTTCTGATGGAGACTCTTAAGGGCAGATTATCTTTGAAACCTGAACTTAAGACTCTTACCTTTTCTTGTTTCTTTTATTAGATGGATATAGACTTACAATTGAGGGGGGAACATTATCAAACATTCATGAACAAATGTATTTATATTTAGTTATCCAGGGCTAATGCCATGTCATGGATGCCCAGCTTGGGTTCCCCATGTACCTTTTTAAACCATCTGATCTCTATCTATGTCATATGAAAATTCTACAAAATTTTCTCCTTGTACCCGAGGGTACCTGCTGGGGTACTTCTCTCCGGTTCTGACCTGCCCAGCTGGTGGACAGACCCAGTCCTTATGTTGCTGTAGCAACAGAGCAGTTCAGGTTTCCTGATCAGGACTGTGTAGCACTCTGGGGCACTTCTGCTCCTAATATTTCAGGGTGGTATTATATCACTGTTGCTAATTTTGGCAGCCTGAAACTATATTCTCTTACAGCTCAGTTCTCCTCTAAGAACCCGGTAGTCATACTAATAATTATCCCTGCAACAGTTATATATTAGTTCAAATTTAGTTTTCTTGCAATATCACTTGACACAACTAAAAGCCCTTTGAAGGAACATAATTTGTATATGCACACTGTCTATATTTCCCTCTTATGAACATGTGCTATTACAGCTATAAACTTACCAGTATATAATTAATGAAAACAAACTTGTTTTCCTTTTTTAACTCTTTTAATGCAAAATTGTTGAATTTAGTATTACACATGATCTGGCTAAGATTTAAGGTGAGTGCCTTCTCATGAGTTAGCCCCTATAGCACCCTGTACAGTCCCTGGCATGGAGCCTGGAGGTTAACAAACTCTCAAGAAATGTGCTAATGAACAAATGAATCACGGAATAAATGACAAAAGAGGAGAATAAGTTACTGAGTGGTCAAATCTAACACTTAATGGAATAGCAGGTTATAAATGTTGAAGGATTCATAATACAAAGACATTCATGAGTAGCCTTCTGTAGAATAATAGTTGAAAGACATCACAGTAGCTTCTTCTACATAGATTTATTTTTAAGTAGCGTAAGAATAAATTTAAGCTAATAAATCTTCAGCTTTTTAGTGAGATGTTTTAGAAAAAAAATTTTCTACTTTTAAATGTTTTCTAAAAAGTAAACCTTCAACATTACAAACTCCTTCCACTCCATACTCCTCTGAGAGCAAAGGATGGGCCTGATGATTTTACTAAAGGCTGGAAAGAGTACAAAAGCTAAGGGCAGGGCTCCAGTTCCAGCACTGTGGCTAACTGCAGGGCAAATCTGCATGCATAACAAATGCTAACACCCATTCTGCTCAACAGACTGGGGAACCTGCAAAAGACAGAGAAGGAACATTCCTGGTACAGCGGAGTGTGCAGAGGATAGAGTCAGAGCTGAGGCCAAATCTCACCAAACTAGGTGACTGCACTGGTCACTTTTCTGAATCTTACCTTGCCCATCAGTGTGGAAATGTTGTAAAATAATAAAAAAGCTACATGAATGCTGAATTGGCAGTTGTGAAATAATATGTGTAAAAGGACTGTATAAAATATAAAGCACTATGCTGGTTAATGTAGCATCTGAGATACTTACGAAGCTACAGTTCAATTCACCAAGCATTCATCTAGAGTCATTATGTGCAAGGCACTGTGCTAAGTGACAAAATATAAATATAAAATTATACTATTAAATAACTACCTGGCAGAGTTCCAAATAATTAAGCAGGGAAGGAATACATTTAACAAATAGGTATCACTACACCTGAGAGTTTTCACTTAAAACATTGAAAAGAAAAAACTTCATGAGTGCTAATTCTATCATATTGTTACCATTCACAGCAGCTTCATAAATGTTTTAATTTAATGTGGTCAGTCAAGTTTTAAATTTTGGCAATACTGTAATGAGGGATAGAGGGAGAAGGAAGAGCTTCAGACTTTGTGTCTCTGGTGGCAACAAACAGCAGAACTTTATATACGCCTACCCCTGCACTTAAGATTTGTTCTTTCTCAAAGAGGAGACAATACATTGCTCAAGAAGGGCACTAACTGCTAACAAAACGACATACTCAAAAGTGAAAGTCCTCTTCACTGAAAAGTGACTGTTACAGAAAAGCTTAAAAGAAACTGTATGTAATTTTTAACAGCAGGTAGCTTAGAACTCTTAAAATAACTTTATAAATACATATTAAAATAGAGATAAAGTGGGAAAAATTCAAGCCAGGGTGTCAGTGCATAAACTGAAACTTCAAGCCATCTTAGCAACAGTCAAGAGAACAAACCACATTTCTGAACTTTCAAAGCTACTTTTTAAAATGCAAAGCAGCCCTCAGTGGGTTTCCTCCTATCCAGGTGTTCTCTGTGGAAGGCCAGGAGCTTCTCTGCTTTCCTTGGCTCTGCCTTCTAGGCACAGCTGAAAGGATAGAAGGCCACAGCTCAGCTAAATTCGATGTCAAGGTGAAACTTCCTAGAGAAACCATTGCAGTGGAACCAGGTCAGTCTACTGAAGATTTCAGATCTTCAGAGATGTCTCGGAAAGTCCTGGAAGGAGAAAAGACAGAATGTTCAGTTCTGGTTTTGGAAAAGAGGTGGAGGCAGTAAAATCACATTAGAGGAAGCATCTAACCAGTTACTGTGCAACCACACCCCAGCGCCTTGATGAGATTATCTGCTGCTACATTTTTCTTGAGTTTTTCACTAAAATTGTTTCCAAGTCTGTTTGTTGTCCCTCATTCTTTTTTTTTTCTTTCTTTCTTTTTTGGTAGCAGGGATTGAACCCAGGGTCGCTTAACTACTGGTCAACATCCCCAGCCCCCTCTTTTTTTTGAGAAAGGGTCTTTCTAAGTGACTCAGAGTCTCACTAAGTTGCTGAGGCTTGCCTTGAACTTGCAATCCTCCTGCCTTAGCCTACCGAGTCACTGGAATCAAAGTCATGCACCACACCTGCCTGTCCCTCATGCTTTATTAACAAGAATCACAGTATTTTTCTGAGTTTATTATCTCCCATCCAAAAGACTATTTCCCTAGACCCCCTTGAGACTACCCGTGACCACCTGACCAAGTTTCGGCCGATGAGATGTTAGCAGAACTGTTATGCCACTTTGGGTGCTCTGCCAATTTCTTAAAAAAGAAGGGCAATCTCCCTTGGCTCTTTGACCTTTTTACTTGCTGAAAAGCGGATACAATAACATTGAAGAGAAAAAAACACTTTAGAGACCAAAGACTAAACACTGAATGGGTAAGTTTTATTAGAAAACAAGAAAGCTGATCCAGCAGAGTCCAGGCTCTGAAAGATTAGGTTCAGGAATGGGGTAAACCCTTTCACCAAATGATTTGTACTGCATCTGACCCACATCAGACAAGTTAGAGAATGTTGCTAACTGGAAGCGTGATGTCCAGGCTGGATGGAGGTGGTCTGCTGCATACATAAGCCTACCTCAGGGTTAAGGTAGCTAACCTGACCATCGCTTTGCTTCTATTTTTTCTTTGTTGTTGTTTTTTTTTTCCTTTTCCTTTTTTTTTTTTTTTTTCAGGACTGAGGACCAAACTCGGGGCCTTGCGCATGCTAGGCAAGCACTCTGCCACTGAGCTAAATCCACAACCCCTGTTTTTTTTCCTTTGGGGGGGTACTAGGGCTTGAACCCAGGCACGCTCTACCACTGAGCTATACCCCAGTCACTTTAGTTTTTTTTGAGACAGAGTCTCATTAAGTTGAGAGGCTGGCCTCAAACATGCAACCCTCCTGCCTCAGCCTCCGAAGTCACTGTTATTACAGGCAAGCACCACCACAACACCCAGTTCTTTACATGTCTGAGCTGTAAATGTCACCCAGTCAGGTTTATATCTGTATTGCAGCCGAATGGCTAGGCCAGGGTTTATCAAAGTACATGAGTTACAGCATCCATCTTAGACAAAAGAGCCTGACATCAAGGTTGTTGAACGTCAGAATGGAAAGAAGCTGGGCCCATATGTTTATGGAACTGTCATACTGGCCCTGGACTGCTCCTCTGGACATCTTCTACCCCAACAGGAAATGAACTTTTTAGCTTAAGTCACTGTTACTTTGATTTCCACTGACAGTGGGTTATTTTTGTTTTCGGTTATGTACAACCAAATCTCTTAAATGATACAGACATGAAGGACAGTGTATTGCCATCCTTTTACATAGAAGTTATTTTGATCTTTTATTAACAATACCACCAATTAGGAGTAAAAACAATAAATTGACCTTAAAACACTTGCATTTATTTTTCAAAAGAATCTAATGTCTTCAAATTGTATTTACTGGTTTGTGGCCACATTACTACAGCATGTTGTTTATGCTTAAATTTTTCCCTTCAATCAAATAAAGCTGATTTTATTTTTATACCAATAACCAAGTATTGATCATTATAAACAAATCACTCAATTTTTTCATGAGAAATAGAGCTAAAGCAGAAAAATAAGAGTTAAGCGTTCCAAACCTTCAGGGAACAGTTGGCAATTGCAGAAATGAAAGATGGCAAAAGGTTTCCATTAAATAAAATCACCTAAAAACTTATAAAGCAGACTATCCGAATTTCAAAATAAATTCTGCCATCATGCCACCTCTATGAGTCCTCTGTCTTCTTGAATTTGGGTCATACACATGGGATTAGATAGGCAAGGCAGAGATAAATTAAAGATTAAACTTTTAACACAAAGTAGAAAGTACTTCAAGGTCAAAAAGAGGAATACAAGTAAATGTTCCAGTGCAGAGGCTGCGTTCAAGGATGCTCAGTTTCCTCAAGGCTCTGTCGGGTATGGTGGCCTAAGCCCCTGCACCTCTGAAGCACGACTAGCACGGCTCCACTTTCAAAGCAACAGCTTTAAGACACAGCTCAGCTTCCTGGCTATGTCTCCTGAGCTTTGAAGGGGCTTATGTGTGATGTGATTCAATCCACCATGTTAAGAAATATGCTGACAGGTCTAAGAATTGAAATGAATGCTTCCTTAAATATGTTCATATTCTGAAAAAATGTCCAAAAATGAAGATTTATATATACACATTTATAGTCATTTCTTCTCTTTTTATCTATCATTTTTGTTTTATAGATAGTCAATTTTTTTTTATTTTTTCATCTGATTTTTGTTTTTGAGACACTTAACTGTTATGTGTGGGGGGTGTCAGACCCAGGTCCTCAGGCATGCCAGTCAAGCACTCAGTGGCCACTGAGCCACTGCTCCAGCCCCCCTATTATTATTTTTTTTTTTTTTTTGAAGAAAGAGGGGACAGTGAGAGAGAGAGAGAGAGAAAGCGAGAAGCAATTTTTATTTAGTTTTTCATGTGACTTTCATTCCTCGGACATTTCGGTGCATACATGGTGCTGGGGTTTGAACTCACATACTCGCACATGCAAGACAAATGCCGTAACCACCGAGCCACCGCTCCAGCCCCCCCCCATTATTTTTTATTAATGACACTGTTGACATCTTTGTGCCTTACAGGATGTTTGAAAGACAGCACTGCTAGAGTTCTGACAGTATCTCCAGACATGGCCAAACGACTAAGGGAATAATCATCCCTGCCAGAACCATTGCTCTAGATATCTATTTATATTTTTTTTCCACAGTTCTGTCCAAATTTCTGTTTTTACACTTGCATACAGGCAAATCTGGAAACAAGTTCTTTCTGACAATAGGAATTTCAGGTAGCACTAAATTCTGGAAAACCCTGGAAAATTTTTACAATTAAAAATCAAAAATTGGCCAATAGTATGAAACACTTTCCAACACACAATAGGTTTTTTAATTCATCCTTCTACATCTTTTAAAAATTCTAAGATATCTGCAAGCTTGAATCTGTAAGTACCCATTTCCTCTAAATTATGAATGAAAATTTCTGCTTCTGGGCAAAGATGCATGAAATAAGATTAGACTGCGGTTATTCCAGTGACTGCTTTCGGTTGACAAGAAAGCTTAGCTATGACCTTGAAATTCATACCTACTATTCAGTGTTGCCTCCAGGCTAAGAAAGCCTGGAGAAGCTTTTAGAGGAAGGGGTGGAGAGTAGTGAAGTGAGCTTAGGAAACAGATACTACGAATTTTCTACCTTGATGTTATCTCTAGTGTATAGGATGTCATGGTGATGGCAGGGTACATATATGTAAGTAAAACCCAACTGAAGTAATCCTGATCTTGAACAAACATCTAATTATACAGGAAAACAAAATCCACAACCTAGAAATGCAGAATTTACTTTTTTCTGTCCACCAAGAAATACTGCTCTAACAAGGCCTAAAAAACTGTAACTCTCTGGATCAGGAAGAAACGAAGGGATAAACACCATAATGTCCTACCTAAACCATCTAAATACAGCATTCCTTTCCAAACCATAAGGATTATTATGCTAAGAATCATAGTTGCACGATCCCCCATTTAAGCACCAGCAGTCCAGAACAAGACCATATGTGGCTAGGGATTTGAAGTGTGTTAACATTTTTTTTTTTTTTGGGTGAGAAAGAAAGAGGGAGGGAGGGAGAGAGGGAGGGAGGAAAGGAGGGAGGGAAGAGGGGACAGAGAGAATCAATTTTTTTTTCATCTGGCTTTCATTTTTACGACATTTAGTTGTGTACGTAGTGATGGGGTTTGAACCTGGGTCCTTGTCCATGCCAGGCCAAGTGCTTTAACCACTGATCCACTGCTCCAGCCCCTGTGTTAACCTCCTCTAAGAGCATCAAGGATCTCCCCCTATAATTTCTCATTTGCCATCTCTTGCTCCTTGGAAACATTTCAGGACTCGTTTCCTTTTAAGTTTCAATGCAACTTTTACAAAGTCCTTTCACCTCCCCCGCCTTTTCCCCCTCAAAAATATTTAAATCTTTTTTACTTGAACAACTAAAGATTTGTTGACTCCCAGTATCCCAGAAATGCAGAGTAAAATTTAAACATATACAAAGAAAAAGCTTTAACAGATTAATTTAACTTCAGTTGTTTTCACACAGCTGAGGGTGACAGAGCAAATGTCATCATTGCTCAGCATACACCTTGCCTTCCAAACATCTGGAATTTATTTATAAGGTTGGGCTTTACTATAATCTAGCCCTTTTTGTTTTAATCAGTCTTAAGGTTATATTACAAAAATCTTTTTTTAGCTGATCTGTTTTTGGTTTCATTAGTCTATTAATTCATTAGACTTTCAGAAGTGAGGCAGGCCTGGGCCAGTTCACGCAGGACAGCTCCAAGAACTACATTAAGCATGTTATCTTTCTAATTAAACCAATGGGGCCTTTCTCTGCTAAGACTGTTTCGTGATCAGACATGCTTGCATTTTGAAAAGCCCATATTAGCCGAAGTAGGGAAAACTGACTGGAAATAATGAGACCCATGTGGCTACAGCAGATCCATGGGAAGTGCCAGCTTAGACCAGGGGTGGCACTAGAAGAGAAAAGGCCAAGGCAGATTTGAGGTGACACAGGCAGGGTGGAATAAATAACAAAGACACAGGAAATAACAAGGACAGTAACACGTGGCACAGGAGGCAGGGGAGTTACTGAGCTAATAAACGGAAGAATGCTGTGCTTCTCTTGGTACCCCAAAGCGGATAGGGAAGGCAAAGCCAAACAGCAGCAGCGGAAACATACCAGCCTGTGGGCTTCTCAGGGATCTGGCTGTAGGCAAGACATTCTCTCAAAACCTTGATTTCCTCATCTACAACATGGAAACAAGAGGTCCTAACCTCAAATCAAAACACTGCACAGACTACAAAAAAGACAACACATGTAAAATTTTTATCACAGGATTTAGCACACAGTAAGTTCCAATATTAGCAAAAGTTATGCTTACTACTCTTTAAAGGGTTATTTAAACTTCCCAGTAAGAATGATGCATTGAACACATTTCCTTCAGGTCCTCTCAAAACACCATTAGAATGCTACTAAAAGAACAGCCACCTGGGTGTGGTGGTGCATGTCTGTAATCCCAGTGACCCAGGAGGCTGAGGCCGAGGATCTCAAGTTTAAAGCCAGCCTCAGCAACTTAGCAAGGACCTAGGTAATTCAGCAAGACCCTGTCTCAAAATGAAAAAATAAAAAGGGCTGTGGTGAAGCTCAGTAGTAAAGTGCCACTGGGTTCAATCACCAGTACTGAAGGCAGGGAGGTGAAGAAGGCCAGTTAAAGTGCTTTTTAATATCAAAATAAAATAAATAAACATATACATATATGTATATACATATATATAATTTTTTCAAAGAGAGAGAAGAGAATGACAGAAAGTGAAAGAATCGATTTTATTTATTTTTTTCATATGGTTTCTGTTTCTTTGACAGTTGTGTATGTGGTGCTGGGGTGCAAACCCATGTCCTCATGGATGCCAGGCAAACACTCTAACCACTGAGGAACTGCTCAGGCCCCTCAAAATAAAATGCATTTTAAAAAAAGGCTGGGAATGTGGCTCAGTGGTTAAGTGCCCCTAGGTTTAGTCCCCAGTACCAAACAAAAAAAGATATAAACACATGCTAGGAGGGACAAACCTGAATCAAGAGTAACAAACTTATTGGAGGAAAAGGGACGGACAGGTACTATGACCAAGCTTATTGTGAAAAGCTGAATCCTGAGCCAGCAGTGGGAGAAAGCAAAACACAATCTAATTCACTAAGCAAAACCCCCCAAAAGGTTCAGGAATTGGTGACATCAAGTAACTCTGGAAAAAGCAGTGAGACCCCACTCCTCCCATCAGCAAAGAGCTGCCCTGACTCTTCCCTCTAGGACAGGAAACCGGAGGTTTTTCCCTATGAAGAAGGGAAAAACAAAAAGTCTCTTACTGGGGGACAACAGACCAAGATGGGGGTGGGACCCTGACATGGGGAGATGAGTTAAGGTCTCCATTTTGAACATTCCAGCTCCTTTCCTCCTCCTGGTTCCCAGAAGGCTGCAGGCATGCTTCAGCCTCTAGGCAGGAGGTCAGACCTTTCTTTGAGGAATTATCAGCCCAAAAGATGGACCAAAAATCACAGACCTCAGGAATTGCAAAGGCAATGGCCATGCCACAAGATACACTGGTCACATGCATGACAACCCACCTTCAACTTATGAGTATCTCTCTCTTAAATGTGAGCCAAGAACCAAAAATCTTTCATTTCTGATATTGTGATTATGTTACTATGGCAAAGCAGAAGGGGAAGAGATTTTGCATATGTGATAAATGTTCCTAATCAGCTGAATTTAAATTAATCAGTAAGATCATGTCAGGTGATCCAAGGGTAATCAGGTGAGTTCCTTTTCTAAAAAGTCTGGAGTCTGAGACTGAAGTCAGAAATATATTCTCCTGCCAGTCTTGAAAAGGCAAAAAACACATTATGAACTGCCTATGGAGAAATAGAACCTCTAAGAGTTGTGAGTCTCAGATCTGCAAAAACAAGGTAATTAGTTTTGCCAACAACAGAAGAGCTTGGAAGATTCCAGACCACATATGCAACCCCAGCCCTGACTGACATCCTGCTTGCAGCTTTGTCAGACCCTGAGCAGAGAATCCAACTAAGGTGTGCTCAAGACGCTTGGCACATAGAAACTGTATAAGAAATGCATACTATTTAAGCTGTTGAATCTGTATAATGTGATATATATCCCAAAATAACAGATGTATACGCTAAAAAGGTAAATTTTAATCTATGTAAATTATAAGGGTTATAAGATAAAGTTGAAGAAACCACCCAAAAATTCAAACTAAAACAACAGAAATGGAAAAATAACAGAGAAAAAGATAAGAAAAATGAAATGACTAGCTTGTGAAAAATCAATATCAAAAATCAAATAAGTTTT
>PVKS010046101.1:0-13463 GCA_004027875.1 Aplodontia rufa
CCCCCCCAATTACCCTCTCTTATCCCTCCCTTCCCTTTCCCTTTATAATTCTAAAAAAAAGGTATTAGATTGTAAAGCATTACATCTTATCTGGATTTAACTCATGTTACTAGACCAACTTTCTCACTGTCCAGGGTCTAGTCCCCACCTCCACCTATGAGTGGAGACAATCGACCCTTAGATCTCTGGGTTAAGCTGATTTTACTCAGCATGATCTCTTCCATAACCATCCATTTACCCTCAAAGGCTGCAAGGCCATTCCAATATTTTGATATGAGCGATCATGTCTGTGATATGATTGTATTCCAATTTCATGGGTCTGCCAAAAGGCAACCATTGAGATTACATTGTACATAAAATGCAACAGTCATGTAATATTAAGGAATACAAAAATGTCCCCAGAGACTTGGCAACCACCATTAGCACGTGGAGGGGAGCACAGTTAGTTGTTTTATTTTTTTCCCTTCATCAGCTATGGTAAGCATTACACATTGGTCATAGAGACTGATGAATGAATGTTTTGGAATGATTATTTTTAATTCCTTCAATCCCCACCATCCAAATGAAAAACAATCCATTGTATTACCCTTCTTCAAGGTAATGAATGCTTATATTTCCTAAGAATGGAGATAATGTGACTCAACCTATTGTGTAGCCTAGACATAAATCCAGAGCTGATTAATGTAAATGGAATTTGACCTTCACCAGAATTCTGGGAATTGACTCATAACACACAGTAAAACTATATCCTTGTAGAATTTGTTTTATGATATTTGTCTCTTGACCAATGAAGAGACTATGATTCTCAATGCCATGCAATTATATTTATTTATTTGAATGAATTTATAACCAAAATTTTTAAAATTTTAGGAGAAAGGCATTTTCTTTCTTTCCACTCTTATTATTTCTAATCACCCTGAATATTTCTGAGGTTTTTCTCTCTGTGCATACGTTCAGCAAAGACTCATGCATATTTCACTTAATAGGATTAATTATCAGCCTTCCACTAATTATAATTAAAGCCTCCTCAGGTAATTGTGTAAGTTAACTTTGGCAGTTCACACATACAGAGGAGTATTTTGTAGAATAATAGCTCATTGTACTAAAAAATACAGTACTGCATAAAGGGTATGAACTGCAGGATAAAAGAACTGAGTTCTATATATTAAGCTTTTCTTATTGTGTGTTTCTGTGTGTGCATTTAGTTGCAAATTGTGCTACTAAATATATTATGTTGTCTGTATATATAGTAATGATCCCTTAATGCAAACCTTCTGACATTAGGCATTTCTAGTAAAAATTACTTCTAAGACATATAACTATTTCTCTCCTCTCTTAATAGATATTAGTATTCTAAGTTCTTGTTAAATAGCTTATGCTTTAGAAGATAAATGCCCTCAAAATTGGTAATTTATATGCAAAACAAATGAGAAAGCCTTTCCTCAAAGCATCTATCCTTGAATGTACAAATTAAGGCTTCCTTCCTTTATGAAGCTTATTTTTTAACTGTTATTTATACCTAATGGTTCATTTATATGTTGCTACATTAAGAAGTCAGTATTTGGAAGATGCCATATGACACCAAAATGACCATCTTTTGCAATTATGGAATGCTTCATTGCAAAATCAGACTCCAGTCTGCAACCAATTTGTGTCAGCTTTCTGCACAGAAAAAAACAAACAAACAAACAAACTTAAATCCTCTCTTAAACCAGTACTCAGCCGAAGGTTTGCCCTGGTTCCATGAGCCCAGCGCAATTAGGCGGCCGGTGAGTGTGGGCCACATGCGTTTATAGCTCTTCCTAGCATGTGTTACTTTGATGTGTTAGGTTGGAAGTTCACTCTTTTCTGGGCAGCCCTCCTCCTGGGTCTTTACGCTGCTTAGCAGTTGAGTCCAGACTTTGAAACACAGCCTCATTTAGAGGCAGATGCTGCAGCTGCTGCTGTCATTTCAGATGATGATTTTTTTTTATTTTTGCTTTGATGTCAGCTTAGAATCTTGGGTGTTGTATCAGTAAAGCCGCTTCTGCGATTCACACAACAGAAAGCACACCGTTTAAGCTTTTTGTTTCAGCCATTACTTTGAATTTCAGCACCTTCTGAGCTATCAAAAAATGGTAGTTGAGCAAAAATACACGGAAATCTGTATATTATTAACTGGAAGAGAGGTAGCAATAAAGAGTATGTAACTCTATGAGTATACATTTAATATTGGAATTGCTCAATAGCTTATGCACACATGATAAAATTGTGAAATATATATACAGAGGCCTCTTGGGTTTTTTTTCATCTTGGTCCCTTTCTGTCTGATTCATATGGCTCAGAGTTTTTCCCTTCTAAGTATTTTTCTGGCTCATTTTTGAGACATTTTATGTTCATTATGGTTATGTTGTTGTTGTGAACACTATGCCTTACCATAGCAGGGAGCCATCTGAATCCTTTGGAGATGGGCCCAATAATGGACTTTTTAATCTTCATTTTCACTAGTTGAAAATCCTGAATCTGAGAAATTAAGTGTATTAGCTTTCTAAATTGTAAATAGCTTCAATATTTCCAAATCAAGTATTATTCGACATGAAAAAGAGTCTTAAAACCTAAAAGAAATGAAGATTTGCGGGGGGGAGTACTACCCATAGTGAACACACAAGACCACGTGGAGAGATTTCTCTTTTCCTCACATGATGCAGGACCCAAATCAGGCAGAACAGATTCCTTTCTGTGCTTTTTGTATGGAAAATGAGCATTTATCATTGAGGGATATCGGAACACAACCTGCCAATGTGTTTGTTATTTTTTTTTAAATAGGTTTGAAAGAAATAAATTGCTACTGGTTATATGGAAGAAAATATGCTGATTTTTTGTTTTTGATATTATTTAATACAAATTTACAGAGAAAAATGAATGGCAACTTTATTATACTATAGCAGCAATAAGGCAAGCTTAAATCGTATTCATCCAAACAAATTGTTCCGGCAATTATCTGTCATTTCCCCCTTGTCCAGAAATTGTAGTTAGAGTGCCTTCTATAGAGACTTTTTTCAGAATATGGATGCAGGGAATTTTTGCCATGGACAAAATGATAAATGTTTGAAACCATACCAATATTTTAAAAATTGGTCTTTATCCTCTATTTTTAATACAAAATATTGAAAATAATCAACGTATTCTAAAGGAAAATGGTTATGTGAATGCTGTGTAGCAATTCAATGGAATACTGTGCAGATTACGCACCCATTTAAAAGGCCTACGAACTGTTTTAGTAAGATTACATAATTACATAGGTACACATCATAAAATTAAAGTAATAAAGGAAACATGGTGATTAATAGCATGTATCTTCGGTTAATTGGAATATAGGGCTTTTCCATTTCAACTTTTCTACGTATTCAAAAATATTTATATTGCATGATGATGTACAACATTTGTAAACTGAGAATATAAAACCCTAAAACATGCAATATACTGCTCTTATGTAGATGAAAGTTGGAAGATATGGTTTATAACTTTAACAAAAGTGAATTCAATCTCATTTAATTATTTAGATTTAGCATGGACACACTAGTATATGAATGTATAGTGAAGATAGTTTTCTTCTCTCTTTCTCTTTCTTTTCTTGGCTTTTCTCCAGTTACAGAATTCTGATTTTTGCATTTTTGCTTTGATCATGCAGAATACTTTTGTATTACGTATAGAGAAGTTTCACAATATGACTTCATTTCCTTATACATCATGAATCAAGTGTTGGAGTTTCCAAGTGTGACCGAATCTGACAATAATAATAGCTCTGATCTCTTGACTCTTCTGAAAATGCACAATTGTTTTTAATAGGAGATAATAAGGAATTCTTGCTACCTAGTGATAGTGAAGCTCTTATATGTTTATTTTGAATTCAGGCTAAATCTGAATATACCTGCACAGTCCAATATGGCATCCTACAAGCCATTATTATTTAAAATAATTAAAATAACTATGTTAGAAATTTAGTCCTGGAGTCACACTAGCTACTGAAGTGCGCAGTGGCATGTGACTAGTGGCTGGGGGCTGGACAATGGAACCAGAATGTTTCCATCACCACAACGAGCTCTGTTGGAGCCACTGATGTACATAGTATTCGGCATAACTAGCACTCTGCTCTCTGTTTCATTTTTATAGAATGTTTTGAGTGGCAAGATTTTGGGTTACCTAAACCTTTTTTCAATTTTGCCATTATATAGGCACTTTTGAGAGACTTGGAGAGAGACTGAAAAGAATCTGAGCCTGCTTTGTTAGCCATGTATGTTTACGTGACAAGAGAAAATCGTATGATTGAACAATAGTCTGTACTAAAATAAAACCCATCTTTCATGCCTTTGTTCTTACAATATTTGCTTTTTTTCCAAGACCCAGATGTTTCTTCTTTTTGTTTTAACATGCGCAAAGGGCACGGAGCCTTGCACAAACAGAAAGTGTGGGAAAAACCTGGAGGCTTCCAGCCACTTAAAATGAAAGGTGAAAGGAAGAGGTTCGATAGTCAGGAGAGGGTGGGAGAAAGAGATTCCACTGTGAAAATGCTGCTTTAGACAATGAGAAAAAAAATTAAAAATAAATAAATCAGCAACTTAAATATGGCAACCATCTTTTAGGATATTATGCATAATCTTTTGAAGCACATTCGAGAGCTTTTCCCAACAAGTAACTGCCAAGTATTATAGAGATATTGAAATGTAAGATCAAAGGGGAGAGGAGAATCACATTTTAAAAAAGGTACTTAAAAATCATAAATATAGTAAACCTAAGAAGGAAAATATAGAAGAAATGTAGACAACCATAAAAGTGGAATGAAAAGCTTTCATCCTATTTTAGCTTAGCTATTAAATTACATAATTTTGGTGCTTTTTTTCATAAAAATTTCTCAATAATATAACAGGGCTGAAGTGGTGGCTCAGCAGTTGTGGAACTTGCCTGGCATGTACCCCAGCACCATGTGTACAACAAAGTGTCACAGCAACAAAAGCCACATGAAAATCTAAATAAAATTGATTATCTTTCTCTCACTATCCCTCTCTCTTAAAAAACAAAAACCTTTAGGGACTGGAGCAGTGGCTTGGCAGTTACAGCACTTGCCCCACATGTGTGAGAATGCGAGTTCGAACCCCAGCACCACGTACACAATGAAGTCTCAGAGCAACAAAGGCCACGTGAAAAACTAAAAAAAATTGTTTCTCTCTTTCTCATTGTCCTTCTCACTTTAAAACATTTAAAAAAATATATCATAAGCAGTTACAAAATGATTATTATCCTTCATAAAATATAATGTTAATTACTTCAGTTACATGTAGAATTTATTTAACCAGACTTTCAGTTTGGAATATTTGGATTATTTGAGATTTTGCTATTTAAATAATGCTTAACATAAGCATTTTTTTTCATGAGTTCTTCTCCGCATCTGTTGTTATTTCCTTAGGATAAGTTTCCAAAAATAGAATTGCTACATTATGAAGTGCAAATTTGAAAGGCCCTTGCTTTTTATTGTCAAATTTCTTTACAAAAATGTGATGATAGTGTACATTTTCTTTGGCAGTGAATATAAATACTTGTTTTTTGTATATACCATTACTGGAATGGCAAATACATAAGTAGTATTACTAAAGTTGGAAATTCTTCAGTATAATTTTGAGTTTATTTATGGTTGATAATGAATTTCAAAAATAGTCAAAATTCATTGTGATTATGACAAAACATCAGCTATTAAATTTTATTTCTTCGAAGGACATTATTAACTAGTCTAAAATGGAAATAAGTTCCTTCCCCTTACACCAATCCAAATTTCTTGAAAGAATAAATTATGTGTCAGGTTAACAATAGCGTATTCATATAGCATCAGTTTTCTTATTAATAATACTGAAAACAATAGGATACATTTTAAAATACATTTATGCCAAGGGCATAATAAACTATATTCTCAATATAGTTTCTGTTACACTGATGTGAAATTTTGAAAATGAAAATATAAGTCTGAAGCTGCGAAAAAAAGTCTTCAAACTTATTTTGCTGAGAATTAAGAAAGCAAAAGATGTGGAGAAATATATCTGATGTGTTTAATTATCCAAATTGTTTTTCCCAGAAGATTTTATCTAATTAAAAAATAAAGTATGCTATGGGAAAAACATGGATAAAATTCCGTTCTACCATTAAAATTCTTCTAAAGTAGCTTACGGTGGATTTCAGCTACAGAAAAGAAAAAACAGAACCAAATTGTGGTGAACTATAAAATATCATCCACCTTATGTTTCACTTGTCTCTGAATTTTACAGCGCATTAGACAGTAGCATTTACCAAGTTGCTAGCATGCAGAGAATGCTCTATATGGAAAGGTTCAGCACAGTGCCATTTGGTAAATAAGTAGAAGAATTGAACTTTGAACTATTCCACCTATGTTCTGCTCACATTTCCTACCACTTTTTGCATGTTCTGAGTATTGTCACTCCTGGGATATATGTTTGGTTATGGAGATTCAAAAAACTAACACTGACCCCAGGAAGCTTATGAAATATTTATAGATGATAGAGACAAACAGAAAAATATTTTTAAATGCCTATTTCTTAAAAATAGAAATAAGTGGGAGCTGGAGCGTTGGCTCAGCAGTTGTGGTGCTTGCCTGGCATGCGCAAGGACCCGAGTTCAAACCCCAGCACCACATACACAACTAAGTGTTGCAGCAGCAAAAGCCAGATAAACTAAATAAAATTGTTTCTCTCTTTCTCTCTCTCTGTCTCCCTCCCTCCCTCTCTCTCTCTCTCTCACTGTCCCTCTTTCTCTCTTAAAAAAATAGAAATAAGTAAAAACGCAGAGCAATTGCTTCTTTTAATAGAAAAAAATATTTAGTTATGGTGGAACCTGTGATAAATATATTTGGTAAGTCACATAATAAAGGCCATATACAAAAATTACACAGTCAACATCATACTAATTGCGGAAAAACTAAAAACATTTATTCTAAAATCAGGAATGAGACCAAGATTTCTACTCTCACCACTCTTATTCAATATAGTACTTGAAATGTTAGCCAGAGTAATTAAGATAGAAAAAAGAGAGAGAGAGAGAGAAGGAGAGAGGTAAAGATAAACAGGAAGGCAGAAGTAAAGTTTCTCTATTTGCAAATGATATGACTGTATCTTTAGTATACCCTAAAGATTCTACCAAAATACTTTTAGATTTGACAAACAAATTTTACAAAGTAATGGGACACAAAATCAAAACATAAAAATCAATAGTTTTTCTATGTCCCAATAACAACTTTGTTGATCAGAGAAAAATAAGTTAAAAAGAACCCTAGGAATGAATCTAATTAAGAGAGTGAAATTACCTCTGAATTGAAAATTACAGAACACTAAAGAAATAAATTGAAGAAGATACGAACACATGGAAAAACTAACTGTGCGTGTGGATTGTCAGAATGAGTATTGTTATAATGCCCACATTGGGCTGGAGGGGTGACTCAGTGGTTGGAGCACTTGCCTGGAATGTGCAAGGACCTGGATTTGAATCTTAGCACCATGTACGAGAATAAGTGTTGGACAAACAAAGGCCAGATGAAAAAAATAAGTAAAATTAATTCTCTCTTTTAAAAAATGGACATATTACTAAATGAAATCTACTGATTCAATGCAACTGCTATAAAAACACCAGTGACAGTCTTTATAGAACTAGAAAAAAATCCTAAAGTTCAGATGGAGAAAAATAAACCCTGAATACAAAAAGTTATACTAAGCCAAAAGAGTACAGCTTAGGAAGGATCAAAATTCTTGACATCAAAATACACCACAGAGCCATGGTAACAGAAACAGCATGGCAGGAAGGAGAAGCAGACTAATGGGATGGGACCATGTGGCTACAACCATCTCATTCTTATCTTTCTTTCTTTCTTTCTTAAGAGAGAGAGGGAGAGGGAGAAAGAGAGAATCATTTTTTATTTTTCATGTGTCTTTCATTGCTCCAAAACTGTTGAATCCGTGGTGCTGGGGTTTGAACCTGTGTCCTTGCACATGTAGGGCAAGTGCTGTAACTGCTGAGCCATCACTTCAGCCCCAGCCATCTCATTCTTGATGTGCTGCGAAAACATACACTGGAGAACAGGCAGCTTCTGAAGATCTGGAGATCCCCATGTAGAAGGCTGAAACTGGATTCTTATCTCTCACTCTGCACCAAAAAGCAACTCAAAATAGATCTGAGTCCTAAATGTGTGACCTGAATAGTGAAAACGTTGCATTGTGTTGTCACAGCTGATAATTTTCGGATTAGGGCTCCTATAGCTCAGGAAACAACCAAGAATGGACAAGTGGGATGACATCAAATTATGAACCTTCTGCACAGCAAAAGAAATAATTAGTGGAGTGAAGTGAAGGCAGGGTCCAGAGAATGGAAGAAAATATTTGCCAGTTGCTCTTTTGATGGGGGCGGATATCTAGAATATTGGTAAAAAGCCAAGACATGTAACACAAAAGCCAAACAAACTAATCAATAAATGGACAAATGCACTGAAGAGACACTTTACAAGAAAGTGCAAAGGACCAATAATTATGGAAAAAAGTCTTCAATATCATTTAGAAATGCAAATTAAAACTATATTCCGATTCTTGCTGAGTGCAGAATGGCAATCATCAATAACAAAAAACAATAAATATTATAAGGATTTAGGGGAAAGGAACCCTTATACACTGTTGGTGGGAGTGTGAATCTGTTCATCTACTATGGAAATCAGTATGGAGTTTCCTCAAATGAACAAAAAGAAATAGAACTACCATGTGCTGCATCTATACCACTCCTCTATATATACCTGAAGGAAGCAAAGTCAGCCTACTTCAAAGATACCTGTGTACCCTGTGTGCTCATCACCCTGTAATCACTGTGACCAAAATATATGACAAGAACAGCTCAGAGGAGGAAACGTTTATTTCGGCTCATGGTTTCAGAAGTCACAGTGCATGACTGTCTGACCTCATTGCTCCAGGCCCGAGGTGAGGCAGAGAAACAATGAGGAAGGGTGTGGCAGAGGAAAGCTGCTCAGTTTGTGGCAGCTGGCTATCAAAGAGGGAGATAGGCGAGGGACAGGCACAGGAAGTCTCCCAGGCCAGGCCCCCAGTGACCTACTTCCTACAGCTGACTCCTTGACTGTGTTTTTCAGTCCTTCCCAGTAAATCTATTTAAATTATTACTCCTTCAAATGGATTAATCCCCTAAGAGGTGAGAGCCCTTACAACCCAATCAGTTCATCTCTGAACATTGCTGCATTGGCTGCGACATGAAGTTTTCAGGTACGTTCCAGATCCAAAGCATAACACGATGTGTATAGTAGAATAATTCACAATAGCCAAATTATGGAATCCACCAAGGTGCTCACCAAAGCATGGATGAAGAAAAGGTGGGATATATACATAATGGAGCATTTTTTAAAAATTTAAATAACCTTTTAATTTATTTCTTTTTTTTTATTCATTCAACATAGTCCTACATATTGGAGGGAGTCAATAATGGAGTATTATTCAGTCATAAAGTAGAATGAAATCCTGTTTGGAGGAAAGTGAACAGAACTGCCTATCATTGTATTAAGTGAAATAAGTCAGATCCAGAAAGACAAATATCACATTTTTTCTTTCATATGTGGAATCTAGTAGAAAAACAGATATGAAAGTAGAAAGGAGACTCTTAGATTCGAGAAAAGGGTTCCTGGGGAGGGGAAAAGGAAGGGAGGGAAGGTAATGGGAGGGTAGAAATTATCAAAGCATTTTATGTTTATATGGTTATGCCACAGTGACCCCCAGTATTCTGTGTAATTAATATGTACTAATAATAAACAGGAGGCTATATCTCTTAGGAAGGACAAGATCAGGTCCTGGGATTTTTTAAATGCTTATTTTTTTAAAGAGAGAGAAAGAGAGAGAATCAATTTTATTTAGTTTTTCATGTGGCTTTCTTTGCTCCAACACTTCATTGTGTATGTGGTGCTGAGGTTTGAACTCATGTCTTTGCCCATGCCAGGCAAGCACCATAACCACTGAGCTACAACTCCAGTCCTGGGTGTAGGATGTTTTAGGCAGTTCCTGTCTATCTCAGGATATTGCATCCCTGCAAGTTTTGCAGTTATTCTCGAGAATTACAAGCATGGAAGTGAAAGGGGGAACTGGGTTAGTCCAAGGTCACCAAGAGACCTGTCCTGCAGGCTGGATGGTGTTCAGTTACGAAAACAAGGAAGAGAAGAAGAGACAGGGGTTGGGGTCATTTTATACTTAACTAAATCTACTGATGCATCATTTCCCCGGTGATGTTAGCACTTGGTGTAACCAAATCTGGTTAAACCGATTTTATTTTTTCTCTCTCTCACTTCCTTTGTCATCAAAGCTTCCCCCCTAAGTGCTGGAGGTGACCACATGGTTAATCTCTTCCAATTATGATGCTTTATTGATGAAAGGAATTCAGTTTAGTGAAGAGGAACACACAGCCCAAATTTCTTTTGCTAGTTAATTTTATAACTGAGACGTTAATTAAGGCCCTGATTTTCATATAAAACTAATTTCTTTTGGTTGATTTATTTTAAAAATGTCTAAAATATGAAATTATAAAAGATACAGTCCTAAGTAAAATATGATTTTTTATTTAGGTTTAAAACATATGTATGTGTAGATAGCAAGTTTTGTTTGGAGAGATGCATGTGCTGATGGGAGCACCCCAATATGTTTCTTGAATATGTCTCATTTGAAAATTAGCCATAATTTCTGGGTTCAGTTTATTTGAACTGAGGCTAAAATTTAAAAACAAACTTGAAGTAAACTAAGTTTAGTGTTTTTCTGGATTAAAAGCCTATGTCCCATTATCTTTTATTTTTTTAAGAGAGAGAGGGACAGTGAGAGACAGAGAAAGAAAGAGTGAAGCAATTTTTAATTTAGTTTTCATGTGACTTTCATTCTTCCGACACTTTGTTGCATATGTGGTGCTGGGGTTTGAACTTGTGTACTCGTGCATGCCAGGCAAGTGCTGTAACCACTGAGCCACCGCTCCAGCCCCTCCCATTATCTTGAATGTATCTAAATCTACTTTTTTTTTATTGTGTCCTTGGCCTTTGTCTAATCTTTCTATAGCATTCACCATTCATGGAAACAAAAAATGTCTTTCTTTTTGGATTCAAATTCCACTGTTTATGAGTTAATTCAGTTATATAAATCTACTAACAAGTCCAATTGAAACAAATAGTGTAGGTCCAGACATAATTGAATTTTATTATACATTCTACTCAGTCCCTGAAGCAGACAAGAGCTGTTCATGAGCTCGTGCTCTGCGTGTAGACTTCAATAAATACGTGTACCAGGGGAATGGGGAGTTTTGAAGAGGTCTGCTGTGGAACTAAATGTGGAATTGACATAAGTTTTTTCTGATTGCTCATGTTTTAAGTTTGCCATTCATTCTCCCTTTTCTTCATTATCACTGTCTCAATGACGGTTAATGACTGAGACCCCAATGCAGAGAACAGTGTACTAAAAATTGTGACGCCAGATTATTACAGCATGGTCTCTCAGCTCATATTTGAAATTAGAGGGAAGAAAGAGGATCAAAGGCAAAGTTTGAAAGCTTGGAAAAAGATCAAAGATAATTGGGGTTTATGCAAAAATTTCCCAGAATTTTCCATATTCTTCTAGACCTTCTAAGAGAAGGCAGTATGGTAATTTTATTAGAAATACCAAGTTATTCAGAAATCCATTGATTCCCTGTACAACTTGGAAAATCTACAAACAACGCTTAAAATATCTAAAATACAAATAGGTTTTGATTTACATGATCTTCATAGCCTTGGAAGCAGATTAAATGTCCAGCTGTGTGTTATTGAGACCTTGAGCATCTCTTCTTTAAGTCTGTTGCACAGAAGCACCTGGATTTGGGGCTGAAGTGGTGGCTCAGTGGTTACAGCACTTGCTTGGTTTGCATGAGGACCCAGGTTCAAATCCCAGCACCACATGCACAACTAAGTGTCAGAGCAACGAAAACCACATGAAAAACTAAATAAAATTGACTCTCTCTCTCTCTCTCTCTCTCTCTCACTGTCCCTTTCTCTCTTAAAAAAAAAGAAGAAGCAGCAGCACCTGGATTTGGTGAGTAAATATCACAAGGTTGGACATGTAGACTCTAAAAGATTCAAGTAGATCCAAAATATCTCACTCACTTGTAATTAAGTTAAATTATGATGTTATTAGTTAAAATAATTAAACATAAACAGCATGGACTATTCTGCAATCACTAAAATAATTTTATGAACTATTTAATAAATAATATAATTTTTGGATATAACTTGGAATAAAACTATCCTATGAAACTGGCAACATATTGTGATAGATACATAGAAAAAGTTCTATAAAATGTGGAAAAGGCTGAAATAATATAAAGATCATTGGTGATTTTATTTGTTTTTCACTGTTGGGGATTGAACTCAGGGCCTTGTGCATGCTGGACAAGGGTTCTCCACTGAGCTGTGTCCCTAGTGTTGTTTATTTTTAAAATGTTGAGGCAGAGTCTCATTAAGTTGCTCACACAGGCTTTGAACTTGCGATCCGCTTGACTCAGCCTCCGAACTTGCTGGAAGTATAGGAAGGCACCACCACACCAGCACTGACTTTAATTTATACTTATTACTTGTAAAAAACAAAGGTTATTTTAAACAATATCACATACATTTCAGTCTTACCTTTGAACTGATTATGTGTTTTTAAATGTCCTCAAAAATTTACAAATTCACAGGATATTAGTCATTTTCAGGTCTTGGTGAGGATGAATTTCAGGTTCAGGGAACTCTAGGCTATGGATGATTCACGTGTGGTGAAGGGTCAGGACAAGCCAATGACATTTCCAGCTCACCATGTCCCTTGGCTTGTGCTAAATTTACATGCCTTAGTAAATAATATAGCTTGAAAATTGTTTTTTTCTAAAAAAGAGAACAACATTATCAGGTTATAATTAAGCAAGAGCTATATTTCCATGCGCATAACATAACTCAAAGTCTCAAAGTTGTGTTTATAGGATATAACATGTTTTTCAAGAATATGATAATAAATGAAGTCTTGACTACATAACAGCCACTTAATTCACTCCAGATACAAAAGTCCATTTAAACTACTTATTCCTGAAAGGTTAAAAAATGCATCATACTTTAGTTAGTTGGGAATTTGGTGGAAAAGATAATGGATTTCATAATAATGGATAAGGGAAAACAGAATTAGTAATGGGTTACCCAACTGTTGAGTGGATAAGCAAAAATAAAAAATTACTCTTGCCAATTTCTTTATTGCGTAGTTTAGTTCCAATGCCTCACCTACATTTTTCTTGCTTGACTTTTGTTAGAAAAGGTCACATTTTGAGTAATTGGCTGAAAGTATAATTAAAGCTAATTAACAAGTAATGCAAGACTGCACGATTATAGAAATGATTTTTACAGTGATAAA
>PVKS010046102.1:0-13469 GCA_004027875.1 Aplodontia rufa
TCATGCAAAGCAGGCACTGAGAAATGCATCAACTCCATTGGTTAAAATCTATGTAAAGCAGGCATTGAAACTGGTCAAGAGCACCGTTGGTTAAAACAAAAGGTGGCAAATACTTCCTAGTATCCACCTGTGACCACCCCCATCTCTTAGTCAGGGACTAGAGTGAGCCTCAAGGTCCTTTTGCATTTGAAGGCCCTGGGCATGTGTGTGACCACCCCCAACCTTAGTTGGGACAAAGGTGAGCCTCCTGATCTTTTTGCATTTGACAACCCTGAGCATGCCCTGTCAATCACTCTCTGCATCTACCAGCTAGCTCTTGGATAGGGGCCCTCTGTCCTGACTACCCAGCCATTTTGCTCTCTCTCCTAATCTGTCTCAATGGGATTGCATTGAATCTGTATAGTGCTTTTGGTAGAATGGCCATTTTAATTATATTAATTCTGCATAATCAAGAGCATGGAACATCTTTCCATCTTCTCAGGTCTTCTGAAATTTCTGTTTTCAGTGTTTGATAATTTTCCTTGTGGAGGTCTTTTACTTCTCTTGTTAGATTAATTCCCAATCCTTTTAGAGGATATTGTGAATGGGATTAATTTCCTAATTTCTTCTTCTGACCTAATATTGGTGGCATACAGGAATGCAATTGATTTATGGATGTTGATCTTGTAGCCTGCTACTTTGCCAAATCTGTTTATAAGCTCTAACTATTTTTCTGGTGGAGTTTTTTGGATCTTCCAGATGTAGGACCATGTCATCAGCAAAAAGGGATTGTTTGACTTCCTCCCTTTCTGTTCTTATCCCTTTGATTTCCTCCTCTTGCCTGATTGCTCCAGCCAGGGTCTCAAGGACTATATTGAATAAAAGCCTAATTTAAGTGGCCAGCCTTGTCTTGTTCCTGAGTTCAATGGAAATACTTTCAACCTTTCTCCATTTAGTACTATACTAGCTGAGTGTTTGGCTTATATGGCCTTTACAAAGTTAAGTTCCTTTGATCCCTATTTTCTCTAGAGTTTTGATCATAAATGGGTGCTGGATTTTTTTGAAGGCATTTTCTTCATCTGTTGAGATGATCTTATGGTTTATGTCCTTAGTTCTCTTTAAGTGATGAATCACATTTATTGATTTGCGTATGTTGAACCAGTCTGGTGTACCTGGAAGGAAGCCCACTTGATCATGATGAATTATTTTCTTGATTTCTTTTTAAATACAGTTTGTAAGAAACTTATTAAAATTTTTTGCATTAATATTTGAGGGACATTGGTCTGTAGTTTTCTTTTTCCAATGTGTCTTTGTTGGGGTTTTGGTATCAGAATTATGGTTGCTTCATAAAAGTGTTTGAGAGAGTTCCCTCTTTTTAAATTTCTTGGAATACCTTAATAAGGAAAGATGTTAGCTCTTCTTCAAAGGTGTGGTAAAACTCCACATAGAATCCATCAGGTCCTGGACTTTTCTTCTTTGGAAGACTTTTAATTGCTGTATGGATTTCGGTGCCTGTTATTGGGCTATTTAGGAGTTCATTGTTATCCTGTGTCTAATTTGGGGATGTTGTAGGTGTCTAGAAATTTGTCAATGTCATCCAGGTTATTTGATTTAAGGGAGTATAGTTTTTCAAAATATATTCTGATAATCTTTTTTATTTCAAGGGGGTCAATGGTGATCACCCCCTTTTCGTTGGTGATTTTGTTGATTTGCTTTGATTCTCTCCTTCTTTTAGTTAGATTAGCTTGGGATCTGTTAGTTTTATTATTTTTTCAAAGCACCAGCTCTTTATTTCATCAGTTCATCTTATTTTTTTGTTCTCAATTTCATTGATTTCAGCTTTATTCTTAATTATTTTCTGTCTTCTGCTGGCTTTGGGATTAGACTGTTCTTCCTTTTGTGGAGAGTTGAGTTGGAGAATAAGCTTATTTCTTAGGGATCTCTCCTGATTCTTAATGTGCAATAAATTTTCCCCTTAAGAATTCTTTCATGGGGCTGGAGTGGTAGCTTGGTGGTTGCAGCGCTTGCCTGGCATGCGTAGGTACACAAGTTCAAACCCCAGCACCCACGTACACAACTAAGTGTCAGAGCAATGAACATGTGAAAAACTCAATAAAAGTTGATTGTCTCTCTCTCTCTTTCTCACTGTCCTACTGTCTTTCCCTATTTAAAAAAAAAAAAGAATTCTTTCATGCTGTTCCAGAGATTTCAATATGTTCGATATATTGTGTCTTCATTCTCATTCTCTTCTAAGAATTTCTTAATTACTGTTCTCCTGTCTTCTTGGATCCATTCTTTATTTAATATAGAGTTATTCAATCTCCGCATATGCATGTGTTTTGTGCTATGGTTTTTGCTTTTAATTTTTAGGATCATGGCATCATGGTCTGATAGAAAACATGAAAGAATATCTACTTTTTTATATTTGCAGATATTTACTTTGTGAACTAGAATATGACCTATTTTGGAGAAGGATCCTTGTACTGCTGAGAAGAAGGTATGCTCTGGCAATTTGGGGTGTGTTGGGGGGCTGTATTGTCCCCCCGGGAGCCGATCAGGAGGAGGGTGAGTGCCGACGGCTGGAACCCGGGTCCCCCCTCTTCCGGGGACCCCTTCCCTCCCAGCCGGGGAAACAAGGCAACCACACGCAGCTGATGGCAGCTCAGAATCCCTTTATTACTAAGGCACACGGGTTTTTATATATGGAGGAGGGGAGACAGCCAAGGAATCAATAATCCTTCTAAGGGAGTTGCCAGGGGTTATGCAGATTTTGAGTACAGATAAACAACTAGGTAAGGAACAGCCTGTGGTTAGCACATTCCAACACATCCTAACTCTTTGCATAAGAATTAGGAAGCCTAGCAAAGCACAACCTAGCAGCCCTTCCTGAAGGAATTTGTGGAAATAGTAACAAGATCGCTCTAGGGCAGCTGTTGAAACGGAGTGAAGGGCAGACCCAACAGGGGTGGAATATTCTGTAGATGTCTGTGAAGTCTGTTTGATTTATGGTGCTGTTTATACTGGTGATCTCTTTATTGTTTCTTTGTTTTTATTATCTGTCTATTGGTGATAGAGGAGTGTTAAACTCTCCCAGTACTATTGTGTTGAGGTCCACAATTGGTTTTATATCTTAAGAGTATTTTTTCCACATAGTTGTGGGCATTGGTGTTGGAGAGTATATATTTACTATGGTTATTTCTTCCTCTTTTATTGTTCCCTTCACTAGGATGGAGTGGCCTTCTTTATCTCTTTTGATTAATTTATGTTTGAAATCCACTTTGTTGGATATAAGAAGTGCAACTCCAGCTTTCTTTCTTTGATTGTATGCCTGTTAGATTTTTTTTCCATTCTTCCACCCTTAATCTGCGGATGTCACTGGCTCTAAGGTGGGTTTCCTGTAAGCAGCATATTGTCGAATTTTGTTTTTTGATCAAATCTGCTAATCTGTGTCTTTTGATTGGTGCACTGAGACCATTCACATTTAGTGTTAGAATTATTATGTAGTTGTGGTTCGTATTCATTGTGTTTTACTAGTAAATTCTGTGCTATGTTAGTTGTCTATTGATAGCATATGCTTTTATTGAACTTCCTTTGTTTGTGGGTTTGAGGAATATTAGCTTGTTCTTCTACCTGGAGTTTATCTTTGAGGATTCTTTGTAATGATGGCTTTCTGTTCATGAATCCTGAAAGGCTGTTCTGGCTTTCTGTTCATGAATGCTGAAAGGTTGTTCTTATCGTAAAATATTCTTATTTCCCCCTCAAATTTGAAGCTGAGTTTGCTGAGTATAGTATTCTTGGCAGCATGTTGTGTTCATTCAGGTGTTGAAAGATCTCCTTCCATGATTTTCTCACTTCCAGAGTCTGAACTGAAAAGTCAGATGTGATTGTGATTGGTTTGCCTCTGAATGTGATTTGGTGTTTCTCCCTTGCCACTTTTAATATTCTTTCCTTGATTTCCCTGTTTTACATTTTGAATATGATATGTCTTTGTGAGCGTCTCATTTGATTAGACCTATGAGGTGTCCTATAAGCTTCCAGGATGAACATTTCTGACTCTATTTTTATATGGGCAAATTTTTCTTTAGCAATTTCCTTGAGAATGTTCCTTAACCCATTCTTTTTTGTTTCAATTTCTTCCTGTATCCCAATTACTTTTAAATTGTTTCTTCTCATTTCATCCCAGATATTTCTAAAATTCTGTTCATGTTCTGTAAGATTTTTTTTTCTTTTTGTCATCCGTGCACTCTAGCTTGCTCAGTCTGTTCTCATTGTCAGAAGTTCTTTGTTCAAGAGCTGAAATTCTGTTTTCTATAGAAGTTAGTCTATTATTAAATTCTTCCATTGTTCCTCTCATGTCATTGACTGCATATTTTAGCTCTATTACTTCCTTTTTGAGTAAGTCTATTTCTTTGATAATAGTTTTTCATCTCTTGAGTCTTCTCACTTAGTCCCTTCATTATATCTTCTTTTAGATCATTGTTCCTTTTAGTAATCACATCATTGATAATATTTTCAAGGTTTTCATCTCAACCCCTATCCAGGGCCTCCTTTTGGTGGAGTTTTAGGTTTGAGGTGAGCCTCTCTTTGTTTGAGTCGTCATTTTTCCCGAGGGGAAAGGTAGGCAGTTCTCCATGTGGTTTTTCCTTGCAAGTTAAAGGGTCAGATCAGCCACCAACTCTATGAAGAGCACCTTCATCCAGATGATGTTTCTGCCTGGGTCCTTGTGTTACTCTACCTTTTGGTTCCAGGCTCCAGGCTGCAAATCTGAACCCACCAATATGTAGTTCTACCTTCCGGCAGGACTCAAACAGGCCCCAGCAGGAAAGTGGGCTGTAGGTTGTTGGGTCTGCTCCAGGCAGGGAACCTCCCCTGGTTGGTCTGAGCAGGGCTGCTCTGGACAGGATTACTACTGTTGGTGTTCTGAGTGCCTTCCGCAGGACTTAAACCTAGAAAACTGTTTTAATATAACAAACCATAACTGCAGGAGGATAACAACTGAAATGCAAAAGCTATGAACGTCAAAGGAATTTCAGAATATGTTTGATGGAGTAATAATTTGGAAAAAAAATATAACCTTATAGCATTACATTTATTCAATTGTAATTGTATAGTATAATAAAATGTAGTAATAGAATTAAATTTCTTCAGAATGAGAAATCTAGTGGTTTACTTTAAAGCTTTACCTACATTTTTTCTTAATTTTATCAAAGGAAACAATTAAGGTTTCCTACGGAAAATATTAGAATTTTCCAAAGCAACCATCATGGAATGCTTTATTCAATTTTTGAGTTTTAAAATTCATTGTGATAGCATACAGTTTTGCATTTATATTTATAACATTTTCAGACTCCATGTGAAAAATGAGGTAATGTAATTCTGTCCTAGAGGTCTCCATCATAATCCACTTTGGGTAAAATTAGTGGATCAAACTAAACTTAGAAATGAATCTATTGTATAAATATACATGTAGTAGATTCTCAAGGAAAAATTTTGCAAATATAGCTCCCTATCTGGAAGAAGGGTTATAGATGCATACTCGATTTTTAAAGATATCTGTAATTGGACTGGAGCAGTGGCTCAGCAGTTATGGTGCTTGCCTTGCACATGCAAGTACTTGAGTACAGATCCCAGCACCATGAAGCACAAAGTCTCAGAGCAATGAAAGCCACATGAAAAACTAAATAAAACTGATTCTCTATTTCTTTCTCTCTCCTCTCTCTCTCTCACTATCCCTCTTTCTTTTTAAAAAAATGATATCTGTAATTTAGACACCTGATTTGTTTTACATATTTGAATATAAAAGAATTTTGCATCTTAGAAAACTCACTTTCCAATGAAGATGTGATATCACCAGATAACCTTAATATAGCATATCTGTGTGAATTGAGGTAAAATGTTATTATAAAACCTTCAAACCATATTGTCAACCTCTTTAAACAATCTTGTTTGGCAGGACAAAATGGGCTTCAAACTAAATTGGTATCCATAAGAATTAACTGGGGGAGGGGCAGATTTCAGTTGGCTTCAATCTCCTCTGTGGATTCCTGTCACTATGCAGACAAATGTCTTCCCATGTGCTCTCTGGATCCTTGTAGTCAGACTTCTGCCCCTTCATTAGTCTAACTGCCTTCCAAGATGAGCACACACCCAACCTTCCCTCTCACTCTCTTTTCCATTGTGATTGCTTGAGACTGTCAATGACACAGAAAGTGGTAAAATAAAACAGCACAAAAAGGTATATTGAAATTAGGTGTATCTCTCACCTTACTTATCTTGTTCTACTCCCTGCAGTATCCTAACTATCAACTTCATGATTGTATTTATTTGTGATTTATATAAGTGAAAGCAAATTAAACATACTGGATTTCTGAATTAGTTTTCTTACTTCAACTTGGTCACTTTTTATAGCGAAATTGTGAACCTATATTATTCTTCATAAGCAGTGTATGATTTTTGATGCTCAATAATTTGTTCAATTGACCCCAAATGAACATTTGGTTGTATTTACTTTTATAACTATTACTAACAGTACCATAATTCACATTTATTTATGTATATATGTGAGTGTATTTGTTGGATGAAATCTTAGATTTATAATTCCTCAGTGAAAGATGAAAGAATGAATTTGGATAAGTTCTATATCATTCTCTAAAGAAATTTGTTTCCCCACATCTTATAAAATTATATGACATCAAAATTTTACTTTTTCACTGTTATAAGTAAAACCACTATATTTCTATTCACAATAACTTTGAGATTACTAGGAAGATTGCCAATACATAAGCAATATTGTATCAGGCAAGTAATTGTGCTGTAGAAACAACTAGGACAGGAGGACCTAATGAGTGACAAGGATGCTAATGTGGCTACGATGATAAGGAATACTCCGAAGAGACAGGTGAGCAGAAACTCAGAGATTCGAGGGCATATGCTCTGCAGATACCTGAAAGCAATTCAAGTGCTGTGAGGTAGAGGGTATTTGGAATGTGTAAGTAGACAAGGAGCAGTGAGACAAGAGGAGCAAGCAAAGAAACGTGTTGGAAATTGTGCTTGGCAAGAAGCTCTGGGTCAATCAGGAAAGGCTTTTCTTTCCACATCATGAGCCATTTGTCTGTAAAATGCACTGCAAATACGACTTTTGCCTTTAAAAAAAAAAAAAAAAACTTTGCTACTTTTTACATGATCAGTCTTGCTTTATTGTTTGGTGATGGCTTTAAATATTTCATTCCAGGACTATTAAACTTCCTTTTACTTTTACTACTTTCATGGTGTTACTATACTGTATTTATATTTCTGGAATATGTGGGTTATTATATTTTGGCTTATGAGTGAGGCAAATGTGAAATTCATGTTTTCTCACATGACTAACCAGCTGCCCCAAGAAAATGAAATGAATATATATATATACATATATATGTATATATATTCACAACTAGTTGAAAAGCCAAATTTATTATATATTAGATTTATTTTAAAAACATAACTCTTCATTCAGTTCAACTGAAGTGCTGTTAATGAAATAAGAACAAGTATGAGGAGTTTTATTATTTCATGTTATTATGTGACTGAAATAGTCAATTCTTATCACTGTTTTTTTTACAATCCTTTTATTTTCAGATACTATATTTCCAAATCTTCTTTGTAATCACAATATCTAGTTTTCAATTGAATGTTATTTTCTAGTGTTTTAGTTGTGTGTTTAAGAACAAATTCTTGGTTTTGATTATTACTTACATTGCTTTCAAATTTTATAATTTAGATTTTTATTTCCTTTATAAATACATTTATTTTGCTTAATTAGGTTCACTTTCTCATAATTTTCATATATCTTTGAATTAATATATAATACTTAAATTTTTACTTGTTTGATAACTTAAACATTTAAGAATATGAAAAATGTTGTACTCATATTAAAGGTATTTTTCCTAACCATGCTCAGCTGAGAAATTCTTTAAACAAATTCTTGCTCAAACTCTCAGTGGAACACACTCTTCCTCAGTAGGCTCTGGTTTGTGAAAGAACTGCTTCCCATTGATCTCTTCAAATATTCATGAATTTCAATTTATACATTCATTTTCCTCATTGTTCTAAGGGTTATGAAAATCATTTACTTTCTCTCACAAGTTTATTCAAAGCAGACACTTTTATGAGATCCTACTTCATAGTTGTTAAGAAGAAAATAAAATATGACTTTAACTTATTTATTTATCATCATGACTGATTTATATTAAATAACTTCTGGTTCCACAATTAATTACAAATTTTGTTTCACTGTATGGAAAAATTACAAACTAAGAAGTGTCTTAGAACACGTAGATTATTGTTTTAATGAGAAAAATCCATAAAATAATGAATATCATATTTTGCCTTTTGATAATCAAAAATGTAATTCTTTATTAACTTTTTATTTTGAAAAAAATTATACATTCATTTGCAGTTGCAAAAAGAGTACACAGAAAAGTACACTTTACCCAATTTACTCCACTAATTATACTTTGATATTGGTTTACTTTCTGTTGCTGTAACAAAATACTGGAGGATAGGAACTTTATAAATAAAAAATGTTTATTTAACTAAATTTTGGAAGCTAAAAGTCCAAGTTCAGGTGGCTCTAAGATCAGGTGGCCTCTAATGAGTGAACCCTTCACTGTGTTTCAACATGGCAGAGGAGAGGAAAGGGAAATAGCTGCATGCAGATGGGAAAGATTCTATAGTAAGAGAGCAAACCAGCAGAATCAGGGGTCAGACTTGCTCTTTCATAGCAACTCACTCTTGTAAGAATTCACTCCGCAAGACCAGCATCCATGCCTTCTGATGGCATTTCCCCCAGCGATCTGATTATCCTACCCTAGGCCCACCTCTTGAAGGCTTCACCATCTCCCAGGATTGCCATATACTGAGGACAAAGCTTTCAACATATGAATCCTTGTGAGACAAACCAGATCCAAATCACAGCAGATTTACAAACGAAAATATAATGTCTAAACTAGGAAAAAATAATAGCGATAATAGCAAACGGTACTTTTCTCATTATAGTCTTCCTTTATTTTATGTCTGAAATGATTTTTGTCAATGATTTCAGTGTTTGAGTTAACATAGTAAAACTGGTTGTTACTCTAGAGTTAACCATTCCATAATTATTTTTTACTGTTATTCCATTTTTCTTTACTTTTCTTCTTTTACATACCCTACAAACATAAAATAGACCCTTTCTCTGGATTATGGAGTTTTTGAACACATGGTTTGATTTAATTTTAATTTATAGTTTAACACTTCTGGGGAATTAAGTATGTCCTACCTCTCCTTTCCTTCCAAGTTGTATAACTGAAAATCTTAAAAAAAAAAAAAAATAGCAAATAATTATCCATCTTGTCTCAAATGGAGGAGATAGATAATATGGCAATGTGATTTAAAAATTGATCTTAACTGTATTCATGAGCATAAAAGAAAATATATGACCTGCTAAAGAGACACAGCAAGCCTGCAGCATATAGAACATCATTGCCAAGGCAAGAAAGGCGCTGAAAGACCTTTCTGCTAAGGCTGAGGTCTGCTGTCTGCTGTAGAATCCCAGCCGAACTTCCTTGACACTGAAAAAACCTAAAAGCATAATCAGTGATCATGTAGTAGTGGCAGCTCACGCACTGTACGCGGTGTGTGCCTGCTGCTGAAGCACAGGTGATGTTTCCCTCATGTGCAGAAACCATCTCAGATAGTGTGTAAACAAAGATTTGTCTCCCTGGAAAGGTCGTGGATTGTAAACACCAGGCTGGCCAATCAAGGCTATTTAAGAGTCCAATCTCTTGAAAAATACCATCATACCCTAACTGTAAATTCAATCTAGTATTGATTCTACCACATTAGTAGAAATGTGATTTTTGAAAACAAAAATTACTTATGATATGATTAGTCTGTAGAGGGATTTAAGACCATATGCAAATATCCACATGTCCTGACAGGTGACTCTGAAGCAAAAACAATAACTGTCATGATTCAGAAGGACAGAATATTTTGAATCAGTGTACCATAACGTGAGTTCAAGTTGAGCATAACATCTGTGCACATAATGGTGGTTAAGATATGCATGGTACCATGGAATCAGACAGAATAGCTAAAATTCTAGAGATACATTTGGTGAAAAAATTATATACATACAGTAAACTTTGCTAAATTGGAGCCAGAAAGTAAGGCTTCAATTGTAAATGTTCTGAAATTCAGATAGTTAGTAGTTCTAGCACAGATAAGATTGTGTCAAGCTTCATTATTGGTCATAGAAACTGAAGGGACAGCACAGAACCAGGTGAAGGACACAAGACACAGACAGTCTTATGGCCATAAAGGCTTCTCCTTTTGTTAAGCCTTCACCAACATATTAACTGAGAGTTATTAGTAGTATATTTTGTACACATTTTCTGAACCCTTACTTAATATTTGCTAAAAATTTATTGTAAGTTTAGCTAGACAGTAGTTCCCCTTTATCAGCAAGTGATATTTTCCAAGAATCCCAGGGGATGCCTGAAGCCATAGGTTGTACCAAACCCTGTATGTATGTCTTTTCCTATAAACATGTATCTATGAGCAAGGGTTAATATATAAATTAGACACAGTAACACATTAACAACAATAGCTAATAATAAAATGGAACAATCTTAACAATGTACCATAATAAAAGTTATTTGCAATTTATGAATTAATTCTGGAATTTTACATTTACTAGTTTCTTTTCTTTTTTTCTTTTTAGAGAGACAGGAACAGAGAGACAGGGACAGCGAGAGAGAGAAAGCAAGAGGGAATCAATTTTATTTACTTTTTCATGTGACTTTCGTTGCTCTGACACTTCATTTTGAACATAGTACTAGGGGTTTGAATCATATCCTCCCGTATGCCAGGCAAGGGCTGCAATTGCTGAGCCACCACTCCAGTCTCTACATCTACAATTTTCTGATGGAAGTTGAGAGCAGTTAACTGAAACTATGGGAAGTGAAACTATGGATTATTGGGACTACTGTAATCACTAAAGCTTTACATCCTCAGGCAAAGTTTAAAAATTGGGGCAGAATGGGTGGGCAGAGCTCAGGCTGCCTCAGCACTTACCCCTCCCATCAGAAGCCAGGCTTCCAATAACCAGGTCTTCTTGGACAGTACGATCTCACAAGACCTTGGAGAATAAAACAGAAAATAATGTTTTGTTAATATTGTGGATCAGCTGGAATCTATGCCTAACTTTCAGGTACACAGTTCAGGAAGACAACAGGAACAGGGTCTCTTCCACAAAGACTTGCTCTTTTAAAATTATTATTACTTCAATTTACATGTGCATCATGCTGCAAAAGCATACACCATCTTTGTACATAAAGGTGTTATCACTGTTTTTAAGTGTAGAGGAAGCTTTTCTTGGCACATGAGAAGGCAGCAAAGGAAATGGTATGCAAAGCTCACAAAGTAAGGGAACCTTTTGGGAATTACATCAAAAGTAGGCTACTAGAGAGAAGAACACTAGAAACAATCTCCTACGCTGAGCAACTCCAAAGGCCAGCAAATTTTTCCTTTTCTCCCCAGATTTTCTTCTTTATAGCAACTAGGTAAAGGAAAAGACCATGATTGATGCTGGCAGAAACTAGAGCCATTCAGGGTCTACAGCATATCTGGATACCTCCATAATAAAATGCAGAAAGATAAAATTTTATTAAAAACCTCTGAAGGGAAACAGAAATGCTAAATCTTCTGATGAATAAATAACGAAGTAAATAAGATATTTATCATACCAAAATATAAAGTTCAATTGAAATATGTACTAAATCATTAAAGAGCATTTTATAATGCTTTTACCTACTTATTTGAATACATCAATAGTTAAACACATATTATATCTATTTTATTTGTACCTCATTGGCTAAATGGAACCAAATTTTCTTGCTCTTGTGTCCACTACTCCATTGTAATTGTTATTATAATATCCATCATTCTAAAGAAATTCAGTATTATTTTGTGGCTTTAATGAATTATCTCTCACTCTGTTCTCGGCCTCTTTGTACTCCATGCATTTGCCACAGTCTCTCAATTAATGTTACTCAGTTCAGTTTGATATGCATCATATTTCTGCTCAAATTTTTTCATGGTTTTGTAATTTCCTATAACAATATTTAAAAAAATGATCCAAGTGACCTTTCCAACTTAATTCTTAGTAATTTTCTATGTGCTTACTCTAATCCTGATTGTTTTACTCTCCATTCGCAAAGTATTCCTGATTATTTCCAACTATGTGATTTTCTGTGTTTTCACCTTCATTTTAGACTGTCTATATTTGAAATAAGTATAACAACCTTGGTCAAACTTTGAACAGCAAAATTGATTACAGAAATATGATTGATCAACTTTTAAAATTTTCTTGATATGTGTTAATAAAAATACTTTCAAAAACCAAGAGAAAAAAAAGTTGTTACAGTGTTCTTGGTTTTGCTTCTATTGCTGTTCTTATTTAGAGAGGAGGACACAGTGATATTTTTATCAAAAATGGTTCTAAAACTTTGGAGATCTGGATTGTAATCAGATTGCATTGAAAAAAAAGGGACATCTTAGAGCTGTATTTTGGAAGAATAGAAAAAATTATCAATCATTTATTCATTGAAAGTCATGCACTGATACTTATTCTACCCTAAATTGGGAATTAAAAGTAGTAAATTCAAGAATAATAACCCACTGTATCTACAATGCTCTTCAGGCTAAAAGGAAAGATGGCATATAAGGGATGAATGAAGCACTGTGGGTGTGTCTTATGGCTAGACTGCTGTAAATACCGAGAGGGAATCTTGCCTGGTGAAGGGTATTAGGCTTGTGTTTGTACTTCCTGAGCTCACCCATAGTACAATGAAGTTAAATAAGGATTTCAGATTTATTAATTATGAGATTTATGTTATGCATGTTTTAAAACAAAAAGAATCCTCAAGTATTTTCTCTTCAGTAGACTATACCTATGGAGAGTGTCTTTGAGTGGGTTATTTGGTATTTTAAAATACTACAATACCCGTAGGTTTATTATAACAAACACAAAGGAGAGTAACTCACACTTTGTAAAATATATGACATTTATATTCATTTTCAGCTGGATTCCTCTTGCTTCCTTCCAACTGAAACTGGAAGAAATTTAAGATACTGATAAATGTGGGCATTTTTTTTTTTTAAAGAGAGAGGGACAGTGAGAGAGAGAGAGAACTGGTTTTATTTAGTTTTTTATGTGGCTCTTGTTGATCCAACACTTTGTTGTGTACATGATGCTGGGGTTTGAACTCGTGTCCTTGCGCATGCCGGGAAAGCGTCACAGAGCCACTGTTCCAAGTAGGTATTTTTAATGAATTTAGTATTCTGGTTGAAACCTTTAGCTTTCATAGCATCTCCAGAAATGAGACTTATATTTTCATCTAACAATATTATCCATATAATATTTTGTATTTGGTATTATCAGTCTCTATGCCTAGAATCGAAACCTTATT
>PVKS010046103.1:0-13459 GCA_004027875.1 Aplodontia rufa
TCGTCGAGTGAGGGGCATCTGGGTTGGTTCCATAGTCTAGCTATAGTAAATTGAGCTGCTATAAACATTGAGGAAGCCACATCACTATAATATGCTGATTCTAACTCTTTTGGAAAAATACCCAGGAGTGGGATAGCTGGGTCGTAAGGTGGTTCCATCCTTAATTTTTTGAGGATTCTCCACACTGCTTTCCATAGTGGCTGAACCAGTTTGCAGTCCCAACAGCAGTGTAACAGTGTTCCTCTTTTCCCACAGCCCCTCCAGCATCTGTTGTTGTTTGTATTCTTCATTTTTCTGCAAGTCATTCTTGCCAGGTATTTTGGTCCTAGTGATGAAAACCTGACTAACACAAGCAGAAAATAAAATGCCATTCACATTTTCCTGTGGACTCCAGAAAAGACCTGTATTTGTGGTCATCAGCAACAAGACACGGTGACAACCTTTGACAGCACCATTGGAAGCCAGTACTTATGGATGATGCTCCCTTCTGAGCAGCCAGGGAACCAACACTAAGTAAATGACATTAGGGAGCTGCAGAAAAGAAGACAGCTGGACATGGATAATCCCAGCAGCTCAGGAGGCTGAGGCAGGGGGATTTCAAGTTCAAAGTCAGCCTCAGTAACTAAGTGATACCTCAAGCAACTTAACAAGAACCCTGTCTCAAAACAAAAAAGGGCTGGGTATGTGGCTCAGTGGTTAAACACCCCTGGGTTCAATCCTGGGTAAAAAAGAAGAAAAACATACATGGTCTCAATAAACATTCTGAAGAGCCATTGCACTGTGAGCTGCTACATTTTCCTCACTATATGAAGATGAAATTAGCACCCTTGACATTTAAGAACATGAACAGATGATTGCTGAGCCTCCATGGGAAGAGACAGTGCCTGGATGCTATGAGGACCCTCCCCACGCACTGCTGAGAAATCACACAACAACCTCTCTACCTTTATGCTAAAATCTCCATGGAATTCTTCCTTCGATTATATAACACATCTTTAAATCAAAGTGATCATATTGATGGTGGCCCCACAAAAAGTTTCCAGAGTCCCACCCACCTAGGGGAGGCCTTACAGAGAAGGCTTCCTAAGGAAGTGATGCTTAAGGTACAAAAGCATGTTTAGAAGTAGACGGAGAGAGGAGAAAAGCCTTTTCCAAACAAGATAGAGTGTGCAAGGGGCCTGTGGTGGGAAGGAAGGAGTCAACATAAAGACGAAATCAACAATGGATTCTGAAGCATCCTCACCAAGGAACTGGCTCAAAACCTCAGATGGTGTAACATCTTGCTCCTCGTCTGTGCCTTGTCCTTGGTCCTTGTCCCCCAGGCTCACACCTTGCTCCTTCTCCATCTCTGCTTCTCGCTTGGAGGTTTGATTGCTCACAGCTCCTATTCTGTTCACTGATCAGAGCGGAGAGAGCTGCAGTCCCCGTCCTCAGCCGTGGAAGCTTGTGTGCCAGCCAGCTGCAGCCTCTTCACAGAGCTCTGCCACACCTGTGACCAGGCGGTGTTCCAAGTGACCTCTGCTGAGTGACAGAGGGCAAGCACAGTCCTGGTGCAGCGAGATCAGGCAGTGATGCGGGTCAGGCTTCCTCTGGGAACTGGTGCAGGGGCCTTAATTTCTAGTCCCTTCACACCCTGTATGTGTGGGTGGCATCAACTTTCCTTGAAACCTAAAATTACAACAGAAAGTGGCATAAAGTGTCCAGCACTTTGGCACAAGCAGGCCTGGGATTCAGCAGCTTTGCTTGTGGGCTTTATGAGGCCTTTTCCCCCATGATTCTGAGTTTTCTTTTATCCCTGGACTCATCCCTGGGTTTCAATTCTGTGAATTTTTTCCTCAGGCCAAAGCAAATCCCAAGTGCCTATGCTATGTAACAATCTCTGAGATAATGGGCCATGGCAGAATGACACCTTGACAGGGACCACCATTCCGAAGGAGAAATGGACCCCCTGGAAGTAAGCTGGGATTTATGGAACCGGGGGATGCGGGGGCAGCTCTCACACACACACACCCGCATGCACACATGCACACACCAATGTGACATCATCTTGTCTCCCTGCGAAAGCTTTGTTTTATCTATATTTTCCTCCCAATCTTTCAAATTGCCAGCCTAAGATTTATCGGAATGCAGACTCCCCACCCACACAACCACACCTTAGTGGCAGTGCACAACAGACTGAGGGCAGCGGCCAGAGCCTCAGTCCTGTGCCTGCCCTGGAAGGAGCTCAGGGGGCCATGCTGAGGGGCAGAGCTTCAACTGTGTGGGTGGAGTAGAAGTGAGCAGAGCATCTCACCTCCTTAAGTGCACTGCAAGTATCTTGAATGAGAAGACCCTGCTCCTTATGTTTATACCCTCGAATCCTAAAAAATCCCCTCCAAAGTGAGCTCAATAAAGTATCATTGTACCGTGAGGATGTGCTTTTGCCAGCTTTGTGAAAAATTTTTTAGAACCAGTGATGCTGATGGAGTTGGAAATACTTCTGGTAAAGAAGCTCTAGTGTGAGAAGGGAAAAAAGAAAATCCTGTCCTACTTGGAGTGCATTCAGCTCTGGCCCTAAGTTAAAGGTGTTTGGGTAAAAATTTTTTTTTGGTAGATGAAAAAGGAAAGAAAGACACAGGACATATATGTCTCTGGAAATGGGTGAACAACAATAAAATGGGGGAGGGTTTTATGAATACCTGCTGCATGCCAACTCATTCTTGAAGGCAGCCACACGTAATCCACCAAATTACCCGGGGGCTTGAGCGCTTTATGTCAACTCTTCACTTAAACCTGATCCAGGGCTGTGGGACTCCCCTGAAGCCATTCTACAAAGCAGGGATGAAGTTGCAACCCGGGCCCTATCTGGGTAACAGAGCTGTCTCCCTCGAATCCCAGTTGCTGAAACTCAGCTCGTGGGAAATGGTGGAGGGTTCGTTGATGGAGACCCAGTGCTGGAAGCGTTCCGCAATATCATCTGCAGCGTGTTTTGCACACGTCTCCGCCGCCATCCAGGCACATCTGGGCACATACTTTCCCGGTGCTTTCCTGCCCTTAGCTAAGGCTGTCCTTCCTTGGCAAGGAATAAGGAAGGACAGGACAGCCTGCAGCAAAGACTAGCCCAACACAATGCTTGGCTTCTCTGCTCCCAGGCCCCAGAGAAGTCACTCAACCATAGCACTGGAGGGACCTCCGGCCTCTGGGAAATGCTGCTCTTTAACCAAAGCAGAAAGATCCTTGTCAGCTGTTCCTTGACAGTCAGATAAGGAACCTCCACCGTTGCCCTGAAGAAACATCCGGGTCAGTAGGGAAACTTTTCCCTAAATGGCAGCAGCAAAAAATAAAATAAAATAAATAAAAGAAGGAAAGGATAATTGTTAACCTTAACCTAGGAATTCCAGACGGCAATCTGGCCATCTCAGCAGAAGGGAAACGGCGGTCAAAATTCAAGGAATGAACATGGAGGGGGTGCAGCCTGTAGGTGCTTCGCCCAGCATTTTGGTAGCTCTAAGGCTGGATCTCCACCAGCAAGCTGGGTCTCTTCTCAGAGGTGCACTACAGCCTGGCTAGAGGACCCCGCGATTACACAAGTGGTAAATACGTCTCGCTGCACAAGAATTAGGCAAACAAAATTGCTTCCAATATTTTTTTGGATGAGTACGGTAGGAGGCCATTGAAAACCAGAAGCCAGATTTCACACATATTTAAATTTTTTTAAAAACAATTTAAGTACTATTGAACTTTTCCACTCATCTATATTGACTTATAATTCATAGTGGTATAATTCAAAGTACGTTTTTAAATTTACTGATTCTAAATATGTGATTGTTAAAGGAAATGCATTATGCATTGACCTTTCACATTTTTCTTTCTTGAATTTAAATAGCGGAAAAATATTTGCTGGATAGAATCTTTGTCCAACAGCCAGCTTTTCACTATTAGCCCTGGGAATTAACCAATTAAATGTCCTGTGCTCCTTGATATACCAGCACTCACACCTAACTAAAGCTATTCTGACTCCTTGAAGATTCTTGAGTACTGCATATATTTTCCATATTTTGTCAGAAGTAATAGTTGAGGCATTGAAATCAAACAGAATTGAGATCAAATTATTTACTAACTGTATTTAATCAAGCTATTACTTTGTCTCCCTGAGCTTCAGTTTCCTCGTCTGTTAAACAGAATAACAAATACTTCATAAAATGTCATAGAGAAGTTATTTGCCAGTATATGTAATACAGTATGTGTTCAATAAAGGGTAGTTTGTTTTGTTGCTGTTATAATGCTTTTCCTTCTCTTATTAATATTTTTTGCCAGAAAATAAATTCTTACTTACACTTCTTATATTATCCTCCATTGAAATTCCACCTATTATCCAAAGCCCTTTCTCCAACATTTGTGCTCCATGGTGCTTTCTCCAATCCCCATTGCTAGAAGTGAATTGTCACAATCTCTGATCCTACGCCAGTTATGTCATTCCCCTTGAGTAGCACTGACACTTACTTCATTAGGTGGTAGTTTCTTTTTACCCACTCTGATCATCCTTATGATAGCCTCTGTAGGGAAGGAAGCAAATGGTTTTTCCCATAAAATATTTCTTGAATACATGTTGAAAGAATATCATAATAATGATTCATTTATTTATTTGCTGAAATGGAACACAAATGACCCTTTATCTCAGTAATTCTAAAAGTTTTAGTATTTTAATAGTTTGATTTAGTCAATATTTTTTCATCTGAAGTTACAATACCATAGTTGAAGTCAGGATGGAAAATCAGAGAGCTGAAAAGACCTTTGCTTTCACTCTGATAGGACACAGCAGCTGAAATCTTTGAAGTCCTAATAAGTAGACATAATTCCTTCCAGAGCTACGTGGTAACACGCCAAAATAACTGACAATACCATTGTGTCATCTCCAGCCCTTCTTTTTCTGCTTGTCTTCTCATCTGTAACACAGTTGAGGTGGATGTTGTTAGATGACTTTGAAGAGAGGTGTCTACAGTTACCTAGTTCATTCTTTTTTGAAAGAGAACCTTAAACTTGGTAATTTGGAGGTCTCCTTTCTTGTCACCATCTCTTTCCCAGATTACACAGGGTCCAATAAGAAAAACAAAAGTCTGTTTCTCAGGCTCACATTTGGTATTCAAAAATTTCCCAACTACTTGTGAGAGTTGCCCTAGGGTTTCTCATATATATTCACAAATAAGTTGCTCTCAACTCCCTGGGGATTCTATTCATGTTTTTTCCTATTCCAGCATGCCTTCAGTTATTCCTTCTCATGAGGCTATCTGGGCTCCCTGTGGCTTCACTGTTTTTGAAACAGAATATTTTGCCTTGACTTTCTCATCTTTAGATTGAACCACACACTCCTACGTCTCTTCTAAGGCGACTATGCAAAACCAGGGATTTCTGAATCTTAGGGTAAACATATTTTAGACCACAGAAAGGATTCTCAACCTTTAATGATGATTTAGAAGTACGGTAAGATGCTTGATCCTTAATAATAATGTTGATGTAAATTTATCAAATATGATTCTTCTTAGGAATCCCCAAATGCAATCAGAATTGAAACGAAATGTTCAGTCACTACAGTTAGAATGATTCAGATCCTTTCATCAAGTGACCAGCACTGAGTATGATTATAGGAAGGGTGACATTGGCTTGGCAAGGCTACCTCAGACCCTGTATTATCGGTAGCTCAGAGAAGATCTGTCAGTCTTGACGTGAACTTGAGGACTAGGGAGAGATGTATAGAGACAAAGCTTCTGCTTGTCCTCATTGATTTAGGCAAATCCTGTGTGAAGTGCATATTCTAACCTCCATAAAGAGTTGGAGGTACCCAAGCCCTTTGACTGACTATTTGCTTCATAAATTTGATAAAAATTTGAATAAATGTCAAAGATGAAAATGTTGAGCCAGGTACCTGGAACATTTGTGGAAAGGAACAAAGGCATCTCTGTGGAATCCCCCATCTGGGTGGGGGGATTTTTCTTTGGCTTCTTTCTCTTGCAGTAAGAAGATGGTGCAGTCACCCGCTTGAGAAAAACTGCCCCCTCACCTGCTGAGTCATGAGACCTCAGGAAGGAAATTTGAAGAACAGGCTGAAGGTGGGCAGATGACTGTCAACTATTCCTCTCCCCAAACTTTCAGTCTCAGTAACCGAGTCCTCCTAGATAATGCACAAGGCAACTCATCCTAGGACTGACAGAAAAGTTTAGCACTGAAACCCCTCCTGGTAATAGAGTGCTTGTTTTCCTGGCGGGTCCCATGTGCTTACCTCCCTGAGGACCTGTGGGGATGCCAGGCAAACGATGGAGGATGTGGGCTTTTAGTACCCTCACCATCTCTTTCTTTTTGGTGGAGACTGATTAACTATAGCTTTATGCCCAGGACTAGAGACATGGGGAAACAGCAAGGCCGAAATTTTACTAAGAGTCATCATCATGTGATCACAACTCCTACCACCCCCTTATCCAGGCTGCTCAGGGGCCCAGCTGCAGCTGAGGGAGGGTGCTCACCACTTTCTCGAAGGTAACTCTTGCTTTGTGAACTGCAGCAGAAACCCTGTTGCTATACGGAAAGCCACAGTAACTTCCTCTGTCTGACGCACTTACTATTTTGCTAGGAGAGATAAAGAGAACTCGGTCAACTGAATAGCATCCCTAGGTTGCAAAAGAGGAACGTTTTTTTAAGGAAACAGTTTGACTAGGAAAGTAGATTTCTGTCTTCTCTCCACCCACTATTCTTCTATGAGTTTATGCACTGTGTATTTATATTTTTGCATTAAAACTGCTTGCCTGGCCTGGAGCGGTAGCTCAGCAGTTATGGCACTTGCTGGGCATGCACAAGGACACTGGTTCAAACCCCAGCACAATGTACATGACAGAGTGTCAGAGCAGCAAAAGCCACATGAGAAACTAAATTTAAAAAAATAATTCTCTCCTCTCTCTCTTTTTCTCTCTCTCTCTCTCTTTCATTTCCCTCTTTCTTTTTAAAAAACAAAACAAAGCTGCCAGTCTGCCAGCCATAGTGGTACACGACTATAATCCCAGCGACTCAGGAGACTGAGATAGGATGAACGCAAGTTCAATGGCAGCCTCAGCAACTTAGTGAGACCCTGCCTCAAAATAAAAAAAAAATGTCTGGTGATGTAGGTCAGTGATAGAGTGCCCCTGGGCTTAATCCCCAGTACAAACATAGGAAAAGACCGCCAGCTAGCAAGGCAGGGTATTAAACTACAAGAGAGACTTAAAATAGCATAGAGGGAGGTTATTATAAGCAAGAAGATGTACTGAGTGATAGTCATCATTTCTGAGAAATTCCACTGAGAAAAACATTTGGCAACGAAGTAGGAAAACACCATGGTAGTGGAACCCCCATCCCAGTCCTGTTCGGCTGAGCAATTTCTGCTGTGCTCATTTTCCAACCCGAGGAGGAATCATTGAATTAAGTGAAACAGCCATTCTGTGAGCGCCCAAGGTTGTAGATGTGCTAATAAATGCTGTCCTTGTTACCTTGAACCATTTCCCCAGGGCATTTGTCATTTGTACACTAAGACATTCTGACAATCACTTGGCACTTGCATCTTGCCGTGTTGTGATGGAGCACATTTCCATCACGTTCAATGTTTTTCATTCCAATTACATGCAGTGAATCAAACCCTCACTACATAGAAATTTGTCAAACCCTCCCCAGAGTCTAGAGCCACAGAGAACCCTGCTCTGATAACTGCCCGTGGTTCTGTACAGTGCCTTCCTCTCGATTTGAAGAGCAGCTAATTTGATTTGTTCCCTTATTTGAGAAGGAACCAGATCATTTGCATTGTAAATAAAACCATTTCTTGTCTTTATTTCCATCAGTTTTGATTGCTTTTGGCTGCTTAACTTGGATAATTTAATCATGGGCCATATGAAAGAGAGCAGAGAAAGATTTTTAAATAAGCTTAGACGTGAGTGCAAAGCATATCTATGGCAGCAGCAGATGACTAAAACATCACTGGGATCAAACTCTGAGAGCATCATAAGTGCTTAAGTTATCATCTGTGCTTCCAGAGGTCATTGGAGAACTGAAATAGTGCCTCTCAAAATGTGCCCTCTGTTAAGCTAAGGCTTGGAACTACCCACCCTGAGGCACTTCAGTGTGACCCTGTTGTTGTAAAAGAAAAAGCATGTCCTCTGCAGCCAGTCCCTTTGAGAGGGCTGCCTCTGCTCTGCTTGTCCTGGAATCCAAATGAAATCAGAAGACACCAGTGTGATTTGTTTTCTATCATGATCTTTATAGGACCAAGAATGGAAGAAAGAGTGTTAAGAAACATTGACCTTCATGCTATAATTTAGCAATTTTGATATGGCAAACATTCCTGGAAATAGTGAAAGAGGAAATGAACTTGTAGCAGCCACAAACATCATTTTTAAACCTAAATCACCTTCCTTGTACTTAGTCATTAGTGCTGTGATATTTGCAAGAACTGCAATTGTTTCTCTACATGATGGTACTTGTAGATGGGCCTTTTGACTCACAGGAAGGCCCCAGAAGTGTCAAGAAGTTTATTGCAAAGGCTTTTATTCCCTACTTGCCTCATGTATCGCCTTGGTAATGGCCCTGAGCAGCAGGTGCTAGATGGCTTGTCCTGTTCAGAGCAGCACAGAGATTCTCATCCCTCTTAAAGATAATGTGAGAAATCTCTGGAGCGTATCCTTGAGATACATGCAGTTTCACCCAGGCTCAGCTGACACTTTCCCCAACAGCAGGATGGAACTCACTCCCTGAAGTGCAGGCAACCCAGATACCAATGGCCCTTGACAGGCCTTAGGGTCGTCTGAGTGCCCTACCGGACTTTTGGATCTAACCTTGGCATCTAGTGACAAAGTAAACCAACCAAACTTCACTCTCCTGCCCTTTGAGTTCTGAAAAACTCCTCTTTTGACATTTGTTATCAACTGTTGGCTCTTTCCTTGTCCAGTCTTGCACAGTTTTCTTCTCTTCCTAGCCTCTGCTCAGCACTCTCTGGAACTCCATGTCCATGGTTAGCCAGTTCTCCCAATCCATGGCTATTCCTTTCACTTCTGGGCTTTCACTGAACAGCCGCCCTGCCCAGGAGATCCCACACCACAGAGAAGCTCTTCCAAGTGGACACTCACCACCCTATGCCTGGTGTGTCCTGAGTTTGGGAGGCTGGGCCAGCAAACTTCTCATTTCTCACTGCTGCCTCTAGCCTCTTGCTTCTCATCTCAAGCGCAAAGTACTGTTGCTCATTGAGGCTCACACAGAGCACTCATAAGCACTAAATGCCTCCTCCACTCGAGACTTGGACTCTGCTGAGATCACCACCATCTACATTTCTCATTGTGAATATGCCAGTGATTGCATGGAAGTGGGGTCTGGCTTTTGCTTAGAAATAAAATTCTTAAGTCTTTCCTGTAGTCACACTATTTCTCTGATCCCTCCATGTAGTTACTAGTCCTTCACAAGCCTTGGATTTGCCATCTTTATGTGTCCACCCACCACTTTGCTCAATCTCAACTTCCTACAAGCCATCTATCCTATTTCTTACCACTTTGTTAAGTCTCTGGTTGAGCCCCTTTTCATCAAATGCCTCAGGATTGCCAGGCCAGTTGGTTTCTCATTCTGCACATTCACAGCATTGATTGTATCTTTCAGGACTTCAAAAGGAAAACATACACAAGCCATGAACTCTCTGATGCCATGAAACACTTAATTTACTTCCCAACCATCTCAAATCTCCTGTTGTCACTGTTTGGTGACAAGAGGCCCTGGTTGGGCCAATCCTTCCTCCTCATCATTACAGTGGGGTACAAGAGTGAGTCCTACACTCAGGCAGGCAAACACTGTGGACACAAATGACCGATATATCACTGCCACACATCTGATGATCAGCAACCAGAAACTGGCAGAAGAACTCATTCCAAATAGTAATTCAATCATTTCATTTGCACACCTACAAATGTTTTTCCATAATTGCAAAATAGACTATTATGAGTTCTTAAAATGCACTTAAGTGCAGTGACAAAACCTGCTAGAGTCATAGACTCTTAAAAATGAAGTATCTTCATTTACTGTTCCCTTATTTTATCCCCCTCCCAAAAAGGTTGTTATTTTTATCAGTCAGAATAATCTTAAATCAGCAAAGTTTACTTTTCATGAACATTGTGTACCTGTTGTATGTCATTGAGGAGATTTGTTCATTGTAGTCTTAGGAACTACGGCTGATTGAGTCTACTTCATAATACAGATTTGTTCTACTGCTGAGACAGAAATCAGAGCTCTGGAGGATCATTCCCTGGTAGTCAAGTTCTGACCCAGAAAAGACATCTGTTACTTACTTTCACGGAAGTCAAAACCATTGGTCAGAACCAAACCATGATGGACCCCAAACACGAAAGGGCCAGGAAGTTGTCTTCCATATGTCAGAAAGAGCTGAAGTTGTTGGTCCACACTAACATCTTCCATAACTATAACTGGTATTATTTATTACAAGTCATTGTCATGTGATGGAAACAACTGGAGGACAGATAGTTAGCATGTATCTTGGAGTAAGACTGCATAGCTTCAAAACTCTGTTAGCTCAGCCTGCATGGTCTTGAACAACACACTTGAGCCTTAATTTTATTAATTGTTTGATGAGCAGATATGTGTCAAGGCTGCTGGAAAGATTCAATGAAACAGAACGAAACATAGTTGTAGCAATTTCAAGCAATAGGTAACAAGAATACATTATCCTTTTTCCTTTCTCCTCACTTTGTATTAACACTTTAGTCGTTTCTTACTTCATTGATGATTATAATCTTGCCTTGGGTTTGAAAGAGTCCACCCCATTTCCCTCACCAACACAAGCATATTCACTTCAATGCTATAACAATATTGTGATTTCACCAATATTTCCACTGTATTTGTTATTGCCGGGCTGTATCATCAGCGAATTCTCTTTTTGATCCAATCCACTGTTAGATCAATCCTCTTAAATAATTTGTGAGTTCCTGCTCACCCCAGCCTCTTTGAATTTGTTATTTTTCCTAGACCACACTGTATATCATTATATAGTTCATAATAATCTTTTCAGGAATAAGGACCTCATTTTAAACCTCCACCTCACTCACAGTCAAGCATTTTGTTCTCTGTTATGCACACCATGTCAGGGTAAAGTAGTTAACTGGGTGTGTTAGCTTGCTAGGGCTACCATAACGACATACTACCAACAGGGAGGCTTAAATGACTGAAATTTCTTATCTCACTGAAAGCTAGAAATGCAAGTCCAAGTGTCAGCAGGTTAGGTTCTGAGGGCTGCGTGGGAGACACTACTCCAGGTCTCCCAGCTTCTGATGGTTGCCTGGCCATCTTGGCATGCTTGGCTTGTGGAAGTACCACCCTGGTCTCTGCCTACATCTTCATGTGTGTTCTCCTTGTATGTGTGCATCTGTGTCCCACATCCTTATCAGTATGAGAATATCAGTCATAATGGCATGCTCAAATAACTCTGCCATAATTAATTGCATGTGCAGAGATGTGTCTCCAAAAAGTCACCTTCTGAGTCTGAGGACTCAGACCTCAACACACAAATTTGGGGAGCATTCAATTCTACCCCTAACACATGGGTTGCTATAATAAGATGAATATTTGGTTATCTTAGAAAATAGTATTCATCAATCCTTCTGCCCTTTCAAAGTATACATTTCAAAATGCGAAGAACTTGATACTGACATAAATAATGAACACATATTTCCAAATTTAAAACACCTGATTCATCAGAGAATTAGCAGAGTGATAAAATATATTTCAAGAGCATATGAGGAGCAGAGTTTTATACACACATCAGGAAAAATATGTTGAAATCAGTTTTCTACATTAGAGAGTAAACTGATAAATGGTCTACAGATATACATTCACAACTTTTGGGGTCATCTTTTCTACCAGACATAAGTAAATAAAAATGCAATGTCATAGCATCTGAGCTGTAGTCAGTAGTATATAGCAGGTGAAATGAAGACACATACCCCTATGAGATTACACATCTCTTGGGTGGAGCAATATGATATTGAAATAACAAGTAGCCCACTTTTCCTTTGTCTCTATGTCCTGGGTATGTTTTCTTCTAGGAGACCTCTTACCCTAAATAATATCTAAATAATCACAAAAGGCTGGTTTCACAATGCTTCTGTCTGATTCATGTGTATAGGAGAAGCCAAAACTGTAAGTTAAATATATAAACTCCTTAGTGATCATCAATTCTAGTTTCCAAGGTCATAGAAATAACTAAAAACATTGAAAAAAAAAAGGTTGATCAGGAACCCTGGGACCTCTTTTGGAAGGGCATGGTGGCTGGGCACAGGGAAACTAGTCACTTCCCAAGTTCCCACCTCCTAATAGCAGCACATTGGTGGTTAAAGTTTCAACATATAACTTTTGGGAGCACACAAAGATTCAGAGCACAGCAATGATTCCTACAAATACCAAATGAACACATGACAAATATTTTTTAAACTCATTAATGAAGGATGGTGAAACAAATGTTAAAACAGGTTGTAGAACATTGAAGGAATGACTTTCAGAAGCAGTGTGTTGACATAAGTGTGCTAACTTAGAAGAGAATTTACAAACAGTAATGTCCAGTGGACCATTAAACTGTGGTCTTTGGAGTTCTTTTCTTTTGAATCTCTTCCAAATAGTATTCATGAATTACACATATCTTCACAGAGTATGTGCTCTGATCAAAGAAAATAGCAAATCAAACAAAGATATATTCCTCTAGTAATTTTTGAATGGGGCCATAGAAAATGCTGTGATTGACAGCTTTCATTCTTCTAATTTTCTTATTTTCGACTTTTTTTTCTTAACAGCTCTAAGATAATTACTTATTTTATCTTAGACCTCATTCAGGAAGAGATTCTTCCCATCACAACAGAAGAATTTCCCCCTCCCTCCAATGGCCACATTATAAATTGGAATATGATACCACAATGAAGCTGAAAAGCATACCTCAAGGTGGAGGTCCATGCAGACATGAAAGGAATCCATTCTCCACAATACAGGAAACCCATGGCAGGGATTAGGTGTGTGCTGAAGTGCATTGTGAGCACAAATCTATGGCTCTCCTCAATAAGGATCCACTTAGGATGAAACTTGAGAAACCATAGAAGCACAGACCAAGGGGATTTAATGTCATTTGTAAAAACCTTCAGTCTTTGGATAAATTCTCTGTGAAGTAAAAGAGGATGCAAAGAAAGATATTTCACAAAATATAGCAGGAAGGTAACAAAATAGAAAAGAAATGCTCAGAGAGAGGAAGACCCACAATCACCAAGCAAAGAGATTTGCCATGTTTTTCTCAGATTTCATGTGCAAAATTCAAGAATTATTCAAAAGTGTACATCATACATCTCCAATGTACCAGCACTTTACTAGGTGACAAAGGATAGGACCATGGTAGGACCAATGAGGTTTAAGTTCTAATTTAGCTCCATCA
>PVKS010046104.1:0-13463 GCA_004027875.1 Aplodontia rufa
AAAAAAACCCAACCCAACAACAACAAAACAAAAACAGAAAAAACCCCAAAGGACAAAAAACCCCCCAAAAACTCTGCTGAAGGCCTCCTGTGTGCGTTGTCACCGCCTGCAGCTTAGCGCCCCGAGTCTCTCGTCTCTTTCTGGGGCGCGGAGCCTCTTGACTGCGTCTGTGATTGGACGTGCAGAGCCGTCCGAGATCCTCTCATCTCAAAATCCTAATCTAATCGCATTTGCTGCAGCTGCCACCGCTTTTTACCACCTAGAGTGACAGCCACAGGTCTGAGGGTTAGGATGGGGACATCTTTGGGGCAGGGGCGTTGTTCTGCTACCACTGCAGGATGGAGATTTTAGGGAAGGTGGCCCAGGAGGGACTCACTGGGATGACGTTGGAATAAAGGTCTGGAGGAAGTGAGGGAGGGAAATGGTGCTGGGTCCTGGGGCAAAGGTCCTCCAGGCAGCGCCCACAGCGTGTGCTCTGGCCCTCGGTGGCTGGTGCGTTTGAGGATTGGCACGGAGGCCAGAGCAGCTGCAGCAGAGAGCTCCAGGGTCAGAGCTAGGACTTGAAGTCGGAGAGGTGCTATGGGTGGTGGAGGTCGGAACAGATAACAGATTATTTTACGAGAAAGTACGAGAGAGATGGTAAAGCAGTTGGAGAGTTTCTTTAAGCACGCGTTCAACAACAGACTATGAAAAAACAAATCTAAAACAGACAAGAACAGAAACGCAGCGGCTACGGTGGTGGCGCGGGCCTGAGATCCGAGCGATTTGGGAGGCTCAGGCAGGAGGATCGCAAGTTCAAGGTCAGGTTGGACAGTTGAGCAAGATCCTGTCTCAAAATAAAATTTAAAAACAGGGATGGGGAAGTGGCTCAGTCGGGGAGCACCCTTGGGTTCAATCTCCATTCCCACCCTCCCCAGAGGAGAGAGAAAGGGAGGAACACACACGGGCAAGAGGGTGCACAAAGGAAGAAGGAAACGTGGACCAGACTTTGATGGAAGGGTGGGATGGGCAAAGCGTGCGTTCTTTAACTGTGAAGGCACAGGGCTGATACCTTTATTTTTTCAAAGAGTGCAAGCAAATCAATCAGACAAGTCCCAACTCAGGGTGGAAAAGCCACCACACGGGTGTGAGTGGACACTCGCAATAGAACATGCAGGTAGCTAAGCCCACGGGAGATGTGCAGCCAAGCAGATTAAGACGACAGACAGCTGCGGCAAAGATTTAGAAAGGAGACTCCTGTCTTCAGCGAAGAGCGGGGCGGGTGCAGAGCCCGGGTGCTGGGAGCTGGAGATCTGGTGTTTTTTTTTCTTAAAGCACAGGGGCAGTGGGTTCCAGAACCTTGACCGCGGGCCTTCTCCTTGGCCCAAGGAATCCGGTTCTGGCGTCGGGGTCCGAGGACGTGATTCTCAACCTGGAGAACGCTCCGCGCATCGCAGCCAAGCCTCAGGAGCAGCTGAGCTGCGAGCGGGGGCTGAACAGGCCACCGGGATCATTCTTTGGATATTTTTGTCAATAATAATATGGGTGAAGGGGCTGGAGCGGTGGCTCAGCGGTGACAGAGCTTGCCTGGGGTTCGAACCCCAGCACCAAGTCACAACGAAGTGTTGGAGCAACGAAAGCCACGTGAAAAACTGAATATAATTGATTCTCTCTCTCTAAGAAGAGATGGGTTAAGTGCTAGTTGTGTTCCAGGCGCCGCTGGAGGGTCAGGAATCCAGCTGTGAAGGAAGCATCCCGGTCCCTGATCCCTGCCCTGGGGGAGAAATCCAAGGAGCCAAGATTGGAAGGTGCCATGCCAGGGGTCGGGCAGGGTGGACCACTCCCAGTGTCCTCGGGACGGGCAGTTCTAATCGGGTGACGATAGATAACGATCACGCACTGTAGATTTCAGAAGGCAGTGATCTGGATATTCACCATAAAGGATCAGTGCTTGGCAGAGAGCTACGTAGACCTGATTTAAACTCTTGCACAATGCATGCGGGTATTGGAATCTCATATCACACGCTGCAAAGGTATACAAGTCTTTGATAATTCGATGAATTACTTTTTTGGAAACCAGGAATGCTTAACCACTGAGCCACATCCCCAGCCCTTTTTAAAATATATATATATTTATTTTTAGTTTGAGACAGGGTCTCGGTAAATTGCCGAGGCTGGCTTTGAACTTGCGATCCTCCTGCCTCAGCCTCCCGAGTCGCTGAGATTACAGGCGTGTGCGCCACCGTGCGTGGCACAAATACATAAAATTTTCATGTTTTTATGTATCAGTTAAAAATGAGAGAGAGAGAGATCGAATGAACAAATAAACAGAAAAGCCCAGGATAATCCTGAGTAGCCTGGGATGAGCTGTCTAGAGTGCAGCGTTTACGGGTGGTCAAGGACAGCCTTTCCCAGGGTGACTTTCACGTGTGACGAGGGAACTGCAGGCCTGTGCGGAGTTGTTTTCCAGGCAGGGGAAGTTCATTCAAAGGCCCTGAGTCAGGAGTGTTCCTTGGGCCAGAGGGTCTGGAAGTCACCCAGGAGGAAAGAAGTAGACAGGGGCTTTTTCTAGGTGGAGGCAGGGCCTCTTCTCCAGGAAGAGGTTTGGACTTCATTTGGAACCCAGTGGAAGCGTGGGGGCAGGCTAAGCAGGGGAACAGAGTGATGTGATTCACGTTTTTACAAGGACCACTCCGGCTGCGGTGTAGCTCAGTGGTGGAATGCTGGCCTAGTGCGTGCAGGGCCTGGGCTTCATCTCCAGCACAAACACAGAAACCAAAAACCACATAAACATGGTGGCGCCCGCCTGTGATCCCAGCAGCTTGGGAGGCTGAGGCAGGAGGCTCGCAAGTTCAAGGCCAGCCTCCGCAACTTAGTGAGGCCCCAAGCAACTTAGCAAGACCCTGTCTCAAAATAAAATATTAAAAAGCATGGGGATGTGGCTCAGTGGTTAAGCACCCTGGGTTTGATTCCAAGTACCAGGAAAAAAAACAAAGGAATAAAAATCAGGCTGGCTGCCTTGGAGGAGGGTGCCCGCGCTGGGTGGGGTTGCAGGTGAGGTTAACAGGCAGCCTTGGGCGGGGGTGGCTCAGGGGCAGAACACTTACCTAGCAGGCTTGTGGCCCTGGGTTCACACCCAGCACCACCTAAACCTCAGGGTTTTGTTTTTTTAAGAGAGAGGGACAGTGAGAGAGAGAGAGAATCAATTTTATTGAGTTTTCCATGTGGCTTTCGTTGCTCCGAGACTTCGCTGTGTACGTGGTGCTGGGGTTCGAACTCGTGTCCTCACCCACGCGGGCAAGTGTTGTAAATATCAGGTCTTGTCTGGGACTCACTCCTCGAGGTCACTGTCCCTTTGGCGTGTTTAACAGGGTGCTTCTAACGCTTCTCCCCGCATCCCTCCATGTTGGGTAGAGGGCTCCAGCTAGAATTCAATTTTTAGGAGGTCTTCTTTATATTTATTTCTGTGGTTGCCTACCGCTTATGACGTGAATGTTGGCTTTCCACTTCAAAGTGTTTCCATTGTCAATAAAATCATTTAACTTTTTCAAAGTGAGCTGCTTGCACGTGAATCTGTGAAGTGTGTAATAACAGGTGAGGCTCGGACACGGTGCGCTAGAGATGGCGGTGGTTGAAAGACGGCTGCTGGGAAGATTCAGTCCCGAGCTGACTCCTTTGGGTCCTTTGAGTGCAGCAGGTGACGTGGTTGGCCCTTCGTCAACCCAGGAAGCCGCATCATCTCTGGGCCATCATCTCCGTCTCCTGGTGTTCACACCTTCGTTTATTCAACCTGCATTTACTGAGCACCTACTCGGTTCTGGGTCAAAGTTCCTCAGGCTGCAGCCTCCATCGGGAGGCCTCTTATAGGTGACAGAGGCTCCTGGAAGGAAACTTCCCGATGATTCTCTTAGGGAAAACCCAAGGCCAAGTGCCCAGGAACGTCCACCGTGCCTTCCCTCCCTCATCCTTGCTTATAAACGGGCGTCCTGGAGCGTCAGGGAGGAGGCCTGTCGGCCTGGTGGCAGTGACAACTCACCTCCGGCTCCTGGTGCAGCCACAGGTGTGACCAGGTGAACGGGGTCTGTCCTGTGCGTCCCACAGGGAAACAGGAAGGCAACCGGTTTTGGATCACGTCCGGCAGATCCTGAACAGACGGTCACGAATCGGGCTTGGATGTTGAAATGTTTATTCTGGCAGCTGGGAGAGGGGCAGAGGGGAAGGGAAGAAGTTTGGGAGGGTGATGATTTTGAGCCAAGCTGATCCCCAGCCCCTTTCATTTTTTATTTAGGGTCTTGCTAAGTTATTCAGGGCCTTGCTAAGTTGCCGAGGCTGGCTTTGAACTTGTGATCCTCCTGCCTCAGCCTCCCAGGCTGCTGGATTGCAGTGTGCTCCACTGCGCCCGGCTACGTAGCTCTTTCATTCCCCCCATTCTTACTGGTGCATCACGGTTGTGCTTCACGATGGGATTGGTGTCAGGTATCGGTACACACACAATATGACAATGTAATTTGACAAATGTCGGTCTCAGTATCTCCTGTTCCCCTCCACTCCTCCTTTCCTCTAACCTCCTTCCTCTACCTCCCTTTGATTCTCATTAGATCTGCCCCACCTTTCTTTTCTTTTCCTCTTCAGCTTCCGCATGAGAGGAAACATAAGACCCTTGACCTTCTGAGTTTGATTTATTTCACTTAACATGATGGTCTCAAGTTCCATCCATTTTACTTTGAATGACATAATTTCACTTTTCAGGGCTGAATAGAACTCCGTTGTGTAGCTAGACCACATTTCCTTTATCCACTAATCCACTGATGGACACTTGGGCTGGTTCCACAGTGTGGCTACTGTGAGTTGTGCTGCATAAACATGGGTGTGCGTGTGTCCCTGCAGTATGGTGACTCTCATTCTTTAGGATAAATACAGAGCAGCTGTGTAGCTGCTCACAGGGTGATTTCACGCCTGGTAGTTCCAGGGGCCTCCATGCTGATTTCCACTCCCACCATCAGTGTATAAGTGCTCCTTTTCCTCCACATCCTCCCCAGCATTTCTTCCCATCTCCGTTCTCCGTGGCTGCCTTTCTGGCTGGTGTGAGATGACCTCTCGGTGTGGATTTGATTTGCGTTTCTCCACCCGCTAAGGATGTTGGATTCTTCCCCGTGCATTTACTGGGCTTCTGCTGGTTCAAGGGGGATTTCTTCAGCAGCGATTCATGAAGCGGCTCTTACTTCAGCTCACAACAGTGAAATCAAACATGCAAATGTGTTTTAACGGTGAGAAAACCAGCCAGGTGTGCACACCTGTAAACCCACCCACTCTGGAGGCTGAGGCAGGAGGATTACAAGTTCAAGGCCAGCCTCAGCAACTTAGCCCCTATCTCAAAATAAAAATAAAACGGAGTGGGGTTGTGGCTCAGTGTTAGTGCACCCTGGGTTCAATCCCCAGCACTGGGGTGAAAAAAATCCCTAAATGCCCAAAACAACATCAAAGAGAAACAAAACCCTTGAAGAAACTCCCAACCAAAGTACTCCTATAAGAGTCTGTCTAGGGTTTATTTCTTTTCTTTCTTTTTGTGGTGCTAGGGATGGAACCCAGGGCCTCATACATGCTGGGCAAATGCCCTACCACTGGGCTACAGCCCCAGCATGGAATGACTACGTCTAAAGATCAGCGCGATGACGTGGACGTGAAAATGCTTCCTGGCCATGCAGCCCTGTGACTTGTCCAGCCTGCGGCCCCTCTCTGTGTGGTAGGCTGGGTGCTTCCTCAGTTGTACCTGGCTTGCGCTTCCCGCAGCCCTGGTGGAGGGCTGACTCCCCTACACCTCCATGGGGAGAGAGCTTGGAAGACTTTGCCTCTGCATTAGTCTGCTTTCTGTTACTATAACGAAGTACCTGAGGCTGGGTATTTTATAAAGGAAAGAGGTTGATTTTGCTCACAGTTCTGGGGCTCACGGACGATGCTGGCATCAGTTTGGCTCTGGTGAGGACTATCTGGTGGCTGGCGTCACATGTGCAGGAGGTCACCAGGCGAGGCAGGGAGCCAGACAGGATTCAGGGAGGGGCCAGCAATGCCCACCCATGAGGCCCCACCTCTTAAACATCCCACTACCTCTCTGCATCGCCACTCTGGAGCCAAGCAGGTAACACGTGACCCCTTGGGTCAAGCTGTGCCCTTGCTGGTCACCTGCACCCTGCTGCTGACATGGATGCTGTTTCCTGGAGGTGACTAGGATCCAAGAATGAGCATCACACTTGGCTCTGGAGGCCTGAAACTCTTCCCCTTGCACCCAGCTCCATCTTGGGTTCAGATAACAGTTTCCAGCTGCTCTGGAACAAAAGTGTTGAAAAAATAAGAGCCATTGACAAGCGGGCCGTGGTGGCTCAGGCCTGTGATCCCAGCTACTCAGGAGGCTGAGGCAGAAGGATTGAAAATTAGAGGCCAGCCTCAACTTAGCAAGAACCCCACCTCAAAACAAAAACAAACAGGCTCAATGGTAGAGCATCCCTGGGCTCAATCCCCAGCACCAGGGAAAAAGATTGTCCATGAGGCCGTGGTTTAGAGCTCTACTTGGTGACCTGGTCTTGCTGTGCCGCTTCCTGCTTGTGTGATCTCAGGAAAACCCCATGTGTCAGTCTGAGTCCTCTGGGAGGCAGATGCAGCTCTGAGGCTCAGTGTGCAGGGATTTCACTGGGGAAATGCCCGAGAGGGAGGAGTCAGATCGTAATGCCAGCAGGACTCGGAGAGCGGGAAAAGAGGAGGAGAGGGGCGGATGTCTGGGCCCTGCATCTGGAGGAGGTGGGGTGGCCCTGAGTGGCTTGGCTTCCGAGGGGTCCTGTGTTTCCTAGAATCGGGCTCTACCTTCACCTCCCTCCTGCACTCTGCCACTGAGGGGTGCCCTGGGCCTCAAGTCTGGCTGGGGCCCTTGCCCAGCCGTGTTTCCCCATAGCAGGAGGTCTGCCAAGTACTTCCTGCAGGACGGTGGCACTCGGCACATTTCAGCTATTGTCAGACCCTGGTATTTTTCTTTTTTTGTACTGAGGATTGAGCCCAGGGTGCTTAACCTCTGAGCCATATCTCCAGCCCTTTTTATTTTTTATTTTGGGACAGAGTCTTGTTAAGTTGTTTCGGGTCTTGATAAATTGCCGAGGCTGTCCTCAAACTTGAGATCCTCCTGCCTCAGCCTCCCGAGTCCTGGGATTAAAAATGTGCACCATTGTGCCTGGCTCTCTGATACTCTTGAGGCCAATGAGACAGGGTTCTTTGTTACCCAGAGCTCCTTCTATTGGAAACTGCTAACTCAGATTCACTGTAAATGAGCCGTGTGGGCTGGGCGTCAGGCATTAGGGCGTGGTGGAGACTTTTAAGCCCTCTTGGGCACAGGCCCCATCTAAAATATTTTGAAAAATAAGAACCTGATCCCAGCAAAGCAGACACGTCTGTGGGCTGGCTTCGGTCTGCTGCCTCCAGGGTGAATGCCCTGTCTCACATGCACATGGTATAGAATATTCCGGACCATCGGGAATATTCTATGCATTGTGCAGCACGTCAGAGTCAGTTTAATCAAAACACCACACAACGAAAGCAGCTGGGCTGCTTCTCCCCTCACCCACTTATTCATGGTGCGCTGGATGGAACTGAGGAGCCGGCTGGTCGGTTTCGGTTCTGCATGGTTCTGGTGCCGGCTTGTGGTCCAGGCTGTGGACGTGGGGACTGGACAGCTTGCAGCCTCGGCTCGCCCACGTGCCAGCTCTGGGATCTTGTGCAAGGTGGGAAGTTTCTCTGTAGCTCTGCTCCCATCTATAAAATGGATAAGGACACAGCCCCTGGGGGTGGCTAGGAGCACTCAGTGCATGAAGGTGCTTTGAAAAGAGCCTGGAACATAGTAGGGCTGAATAAGTGTTGGTATTTTCCTGGATGAGGGAGAGAGAGCACATTTGGCTGCTCCTGGCTTTTCCGCACTTCCTCTCCTGCAAGCCCTCTAGTTAATGATGGGTGTAGCACCCAAACAGGAGCGAGTTTCCCCCACCCTGGTGATATAATCATATAGAATAATGCCGCTTACATAAGCTGCCCTTCCTCCTTGTCAAATCCACCCACACTCTGCTCCACTTCACGCCGTTAGAGATTTTTTTTTCTCCCAGAGGGAAAAAGACACCCAACTTTGTATTAATTATCACTTTAAAGCAGGGACCCGTGGGGGAAGCTGCAAAAGGTGGGTCTGGCCGTGCTCCAGGGTGAAGGCTTTAGTGTGGCAGAGATGAGTCAGACCTGGATACCTCTGCCTCTCCCAGATGCGGGGACAAACTGTGACCTCCCCCAGGTCGGGCACACTCAGCCTACATCTCCTAGAAAAGGTGTCCGTCAGCCAGCTCTCTGCAGACAGATGCAGACTGCGGTTTCCTTCATCGCTTTGTTAAAATCTGAGACATGTCCTACATGAGATACATGCTCATTGTGGAAGATTAGAAATAGAGGGGAACAAAAGATGTGCGAAAGTCAGAACTTGTTCGGCTAAAAGCATTGGGAAGTCAGGAACTGGGTGAGGGGATTCATCATCCAGGGGGCATCAGGCATGGCTGCATCCAGGGCTTGGAGAACGTTGGTTGAATGCGTCTTGCTTGCTCTCTCAGTCCATTTCCCCCATAGACTTTTCTCCACATGCAGGAGAACGTTTGCACCACCAGTCCCGGGCTTAACCAACTGGACGAGGCTACTGGAAGGGGATTGGGTTTTCTCAGCATGCAAAAGTCTCAAGGAAGGACTTGATTGGTTGGTGTGTATCCAAGTGTGTGACTCCTTGAGCCAACCTCCCAGGTGCTCTGATTGGTCAGGGAAGTCCCACCTCATGAGTAGATGGGGTTCTAGGTCCAGTTCAAATTCTTTATCTCTGCTTATGTATAGGCTGCACCTTATTCCAGGCCATTAATATTTAATTAATTCCAACAAACATTGCTTTACGTTTATACTGGGTCTATCCTGGGACTAGATGGTAAGAACGCAGAAATGAAAAAGATTGCTTTTTGTGTGTTCTGTCTTCTGTGGTAGATTGGATTATCAATCATGGGTCTTTTATGATGAGACCTTGCAGTGCTTTAGATGGGCAGAGTGTATTTCCCTAGCCCATCGTACCCCCGTCTACGTCAATAGAATGGCAGTCACCCTGCAGACCAGTGAGAATCTGCAGAAGTGTTTGTTATTGTAAGCAGCGGAACTATTGAGTTTCTTTGTTATGCAGCAGTAGCTGACCAATGCACTTTTAAGAGTGTCTAGAGTGAGAAACAAAGCAATCTATAATATCTACTACAGCGATGATCTGAGGAGAGATATAAAGTTAGTGCTATGGGGAAACCTTAGGTGGGGGTAAAGTTCAGCTTCGTGGATGAGGAGGTCTTGAAGGATCAGGGGAAAGCTGACTGGTAGACCGCCGTGTGGGTCCTGCCCTATGACCTAAGTTTCTGAGAATACAAAGGTGAACCCACTGTCAGATTGTCACCTTTGGTGGCCTCTGCAGAGTCAGCCACATGCAGTCTTAGATCTAAAACCTGCAGTGGATTGACGGCAGGATTTTCTTTTATTAGTTGAATATGGACTTACAATTGTGGCAGAATCATTGTCAAAAAATCAAGAACAAATGTATATTTACATAGTTAGCCAAGGCTGATGCCATGTCATGGATGCCAGCCTTGGGTTCCCCGTGATTCTATGTTTCCCCCACAAGACCCCCTGAATTAAATGGACTTCTTGTGGAGGTCAGAGATCTCCTGAGATGATTTCCCCATATTCCCACCCTCCAGTCTCCTAGATGTCCTTCCTAATCCCTTCCCCGACCTTGTCCCCCACCCTACACCTCCAAGTATCCTAGGCAAGTGTCCCCCTGTTTGTGTAAAAATTCATCCATGTTGAGGTTATTATTAGCTTAGCTGTCTATTATGCTGTTTCCAGTTGTATTCTAGCTTCCACAGATGAGAGAAAACATTCGGCCCTTGAGTCTCTGAGATTGGGATTCTTCAGTTAGCATAATTCTTTCCATCTCCATCCATTTGGCTGCAAAAGCCACAATATCGTCCTCTCTAATGGCCGAGTAGTATTCCATCGTACATGTGCACCAAAGTTTTTGTATCCATTTGATGGCAGAAATTGATGGCCATTGTTCTTCTTAGGCCTGGTCAGGGAAGTTTTTCACCACTAGCATCACTAGCACAGGAAATTTAGAAACAAAGCTCTGAATTTTATTTTATTTTTTTGGTGGTACTGGGCTTGAACTCAGGGCCTTGCATGCTAGGCAAATACTCTGCCACTGAGCTACATCCCCACCAGCCCAATCTCTGAAATTCCTGACTGCTGTATCCTGCCGGCTGAATTCACAATTCACAGCTGAATTTTACGCTTTCTTTTCTTTCTGCAAAGACAACCAGACAAGGACCACAGGGCAATTCATTCCGACCTCTCCTTTCACCTCCTGTTTTCGCTTTGTGAGCATCTGCGTGGTTACATTCTCTCTGGATCTTTGTTTTCAACCTTTCTGTATTCTCTTATTTGTTTATTTACTATGTTAATCATCTTGTCTACAGCCTCTAACTGAATTAAAAAAAGAAGAAGCAGTCCAAAGTGGAAGACATTACCTTTATCAGGGAAATTTAGCCCGTTCACATTTATTGTGGTCGTTGATAAGTTTGGATCTACCCTTGATATGTCATTTAAAATTCCAGTGCACTGAGTTTTCTCCATTCCTTTCCTTTCTTTTCCCCTTTTGTGTTAGATTGATTACGTTTTCCTTGCTGCATTCCTGTGCTCTTTCTTCATTGGCTTGGAAGTTAGAACCTGCTAGTTCTATGACTTGAGTGAGATCTTTAACCACATCATTACAATATCATTCTTTCAAGTATAGAGCTTTTTAAAATCTTTACCCAGAGTAAGGGACAAAGCAGCCTGTTTCCACTTGCCTGTCTTATTTATCTGCTGCTCTGTCCTGGGTGGAGATGATCTGGAACTTTACGGTCAGAATGTTATTGGCAAAAAAAATTTAACTTTGCTTTGCCCTCCCCTCCCAAGAGCATGCTATTTCAGGAAGGGTCGGGGAGTGGAAATCCTCTGTGTCATCTTCTCTCATCCGATATTGTCGCTGGGATGTATAACGCTGATCTGCTCTCTGGTCCCTGGTGGGCAGCGTGTTCTCTTGGGGTTTGCGAGAACACTCCCTTTGTTGCTCTGCTTCTAAAGCGTCACCGCGTTGCACCGTGCTCCTGTTGTGCTGTTTCAGGTTACCGAATGTGCTCTCTTCTCCCAGCTCTTGGAGGCTACCGGTTATACTTGCATTACCATCTTTTCTTGGTTTGTCCTGTCTTGGTGACCAGAGTGTGAGTTCTGGAACCAGAGCACCATTTGAATCCCAGCTATGATGCTTTCTTGACGTCTGACTTTGGGCAGGCAACGCAATACCTGAGCTTACAAAGCGGAGCAGCAATGTGACACAGCGCATGGGCCACCGGATAATGTTGTGACTAATAGCGGCACAGCACTTAGGTCCTTCGGTGCTTTCTCTTTCTGGTAGATGGTGCCACTTTTTCATGGCAAGAGTGGAAGTAGGTGGGAAAGAAGGAAGGAGGGAAAAGAGGATATGGGCGTGAGCTCTTAATTCCAAGAAGAAAGAGACTCAGAGCACGAGTGGGAAAAACAGAGAGAGAGGAAATAAGAGAAGCGCGTGGCTCTCTCCTCTGTTGGTGCCAGGTGCGGGGACTGCAGATGGAGCATGTGCGGTCCTTGAGTCTAGGATCTCACCATCCTGTGGGTGACAACATGGGAGCTAACAGTGAAAGTGACCAGACCGCTCGTGCTAGCTGCACAGATGGGATGTTTGTTGCGAGGATGGCGCCGTCAGGTGCACTCCATCTGCATCACTTCAGGTAACCATCACAACCCCTGCAGGGAGGGACTATTGCTGCACTTATTTTATTGCTCAGGAAGCTGAAGTTCCTCCTCCAAGGCCAGGGAGTTAGTAAGCAGGCATGTATCAAATCAAACATACTTAAAAAGTGGCAGGAAGTCACAGAATGAATGGCTTTTTCTCTTCCTTGAACAAGGGAGAAATAAAAAAAGATGGCGGGTCATGTTGTTTACAATGCTGGCCACAAGAAGGCGCTGTCGACTCAGGACAGCTTGGTTGCAGTGCGGGTTGCAACGGGGGGCTCTGCACTGGTTGGGGTGGGAGTTGGTAAACTCTACTTCCTGCCAGCCAGCTTGGTTTTAAGGTGCACCATCTGGAGAAAGATGTTGGTCATCTTTACTTGTTCTTTTTTTTTTTTTTTTTTTGGCAACCACGAAGGGACTTGAACCATCTTTACTTCTATAGACCCAGAAGGCCCTCAAATTATATTCTAAAATTATTATTATTATTATAGCGAGATGCCATGAACATCCAGCCAATGCCTGGATGTCTGATAATCAAGGCCAGGATTCTCTTTGGACTCGTGCTTTCTAATTTGTCCTGAAGGTGAGCTGAAGCAGACCAGTGATGTACTGAGTTAATGTCATTGGGCGTTGATCTAGAAATTCTGCTTTGTTCCCTCCTCCTTGGCCTTCCACTTGAAGCTAGTGGCCCAGGAGGCACACAAGGGAAGTGCCAAGCTAGACTGCCCGCAGGACTGGCGGTCTTCCTGCAGAGGCCCTCGGTTCTCCTGCGATGCCCTAGGTTACAAACCCACATGGATCCTTTCACGCACACCCATGAGGCACCGGTGTTTTCTAGGTGATGCTGCGAGGGCCAGGGGTGATTGAGCTGCAGGAGGGGGAAACCAGGCACAGGAGCTGAAGCACCTCCTGAGGTCTGCGACAGCCCCAAGGTCTCTGCTGATTACTTTAAGCAAAGCTCTTCAGACTCTCGGCGGGGAACTGGTCTCTAAGTGGCTATAATCAGGGTAGCAGGCAGCGGAGGAAGCACAGCTGAACAATGGGTTTTCCATTCAAGTTACTTCATATCAGCAAGACGCCCTAAATCTGTGTTTCTCAGCCTTACTTGGAGATGAAGGAAAGAGTTGAGTCACCCTGCTGAGGGGAAAAATAGGCCATTATTGCCCAAAGGAGGCACCTGTCCTAGATTTGAGGGGTGCTCATTGTCCTGGACCATTCCTGGGCCTCAGTGGGAGGCCTGTTGACATCATCTCACCCCCTGGTACCTAGGAAGGCCAGCAATGTGATGGAGGATCCTTCATGGAGGGGGACACCCAGCAGCTGATGGTGAAGGCCTCCTGCTTTTTCCCAACTCCCCACCAGAGACATCCTGCTTCCCAGCCAGGGCAGGCCACCAGACAGGTCAGAGACACCCAGCCAGGGCAGGACACCTGACAGGTCAGAGACACCCAGCCAGGGCAGGACACCCAACAAGTCAGAGACACCCAGCCAGGGTGGACACCAGACAGGTCAGAGAAATCTCAGCCAGGGCAGGACACCAGACAGGTCAGAGACACCCAGCCAGGGCAGGACACCTGACA